>ML280416.1:0-44761 GCA_005239495.1 Nicotiana undulata
GTACGAGGGTGAGTTGAGAAACAATACAGAGTACTGGAAAGTGAACAATTGAGAATAAAGATACTTCATTTCGGATAATGAGAAAGAGAACAAGTAATATAACTATGAACAACTTACAAAGAAAGATCATGTTTGAGATCAGTTACTGTTGTTGTTTACATGTTCGTATACTTGATGTATTTTCTCACATGATTTACTGCTCAGCATGTACCTTATTTATTTATTTATGTACTGGACCTTAGTGAGTATGTATTCTACCTCTCGTCACTACTCTTTACGAGTTTAGANTTTTTCTGCACTTGATTGTGCAGGTACTGAGGCTGGTTCGTCTGGTCGTCCGCTTGTTGATAGATACTGATCGCGGCGTCGCTCCACACGGTGAGCTGTCTTCTTGGCGTTCTCCTGACAGCACCTCTGGAGCCTTCTAGTTTCATTTTGCTCAGTCTTTTGTTCTAGACTGCAGCTTGTATATTTTGTATACGTATTTCTACTGTTGTATCTATGTAGCCGCCCGTTGACACTGTGACACTAGGCCTGGCGCACACTTGTTGTAGTTATCGGGGTTGTATATGTACTAGGCCTATCTGTGGTTCAGCTTGTTTCTACGGCCCTACCCCGCGTTGTTATTGTATTCCGCACTTTCATTATTATTGTTGTTCGTTGGCTTGCCTAACCTCACCGTTAGGCGCCATCAAGACCTAGACCGGTTCTGGGTCGTGACAAGTGAGTGGCCTGCAGAATTCAGGTAAGTGTTTGGTTTAACCTTGACTTGAGGGATTAGGAATTCCCAACTTAAATGCTATGTGAAATATCATGTGTGTGGTGTATAGGTGAAGTGACGAGTATCTATGCACCACCAACTTATCTGTTTAGCATGTTCCCTTCCCCGTTTCCAATTTATTATATTCCCGTCTTAATTGTTTCATAATTATTGATGCCTCCATGCCTACTTATTTTTGTCTACTTGTTTGTTATATATTGTTTCACTTATTTGAAAATATTAATAGTTCTTTAGCTTCATTGTGGTACATTAATGGTTGAGTTGTTTGTCAGTGATTTATGATACATTCTGGTTGGTTTCGCTATGTAATGATAATTAGTGAAGCTTCTGAATAGTACATCTTTCTGTTTACCATTGTTGAGACATAAATACTGTGAAAGACTTTGATCTAATTTGTGAAACCTTTATTATAAATAATGAGATGGGATTGTCTGGTGGGAGTGGGTTGTACGCCGCAACAAGGAGTAATAAGGGTGGATAGGTGGGATCGGGTTGCACGCCGCAACAGGAGAAATAAGGGTGATATATATATATATATATATATATCACCCTTATTTCTCCTGTTGCGGCGNCCGCAACAAGGAGTAATAAGGGAGAATATTCATGTTTTGCTGGTTATATAATAAAGACTGGAATACTCACTGTTTTATTGTTGTTATTTCATATTCTGCTCTTACTGTTATTTAAATTAAAATTTGGAAATTTTCGTAAGGGTTGGTTATAGCTGAGATCTGGAAAAGATAGTTGAGTTATTTTATCAATTGATGCAAGTTATTGTTTATTTAGTTTAGTATTCCCTTCTTGCTTTATTATACATCGTATACATGTGATATTATAAATGCCTCGTCGTAGCCTTGTCACTACCTCATCTAGGTTAGGCTCGGCACTTACCAGTACATGGGTTCGGTTATACTGATACTGCACTCTGCACTTCTTGTGCAGATCCAGGTTTCGGCCAGAGTTGAGTTTCAAGTAGTAGCTGATCGTTCGCACGAAGACACGAGGTAGATCTGCTGGCGTCCGCAGATTCCTGGAGTCTTCTCCACATTATTTAGTTGTTGTTTTATTTTATTCGAAACAGATATATACTTTCTTTCAGCCAAATACTTGTAGTATTCTTTAGTAGTTCGTGAATTGTGACTCCAGACCTTGGGTAGTTAGATATTAGCATTAGTTTCGTGGTCTCGTTTCATTATTCAATTATTATTGATATCATTTGTTGAACAGTATTAGATTTCATATTCATTTTAAACTGTCTACTTATGTTTAAGTAAACTTTTAAAAGAAAACGGTTAGTTAAGTTCTAACATTGGCTTGCCTAGCAAATATGGTGTTAGGCATTCATCACGATCCCGAGGGTTGGGAATTTGGGTCGTGACAGGTAATCTCTAAGAAATGAAATAAACTTACAATGTGCGTAGACTATAAAGACCTGAACAAGGCATGCCCTAAGGATTCTTTTCCTTTGCCGAATATCGATCGCATGATCGATGCCACGACCGGCCACAAAATTCTCATTTTTCTCGATGACTACTCCGGGTACAATCAAATACAGATGAACCCGGAGGATGTTACACCCCATGTTTTCGTACGTGAGAGTACGTCATAAGTCAATTGATGTAAGCTCAGAAATAAGATTATTTTTTTAAGCATATAAATTGAGTTAATCATATTGCCTTGGAGGCTACAAATATTTTAAGATCATGAATAACAAGTGCCAAGAGGGTTGGAAAGCTTAGAAGTTAAACCAATTGAAGAAAATAAGTTTCGCTGAAAGTCGACGAGTTTGGAATGTTATAACATTTACTTTAGGGTGAGACTATGATTCATTACATGATAATGAGGTAATGATATGAGCTATTTTTGCCGTATGATAGTCGTGTTCCACGTTTTGAAGTCACGCAAGTTGTGGAACAAAAGTTGACAAAGGTCTTCACAAGTTACATTCATAAATTTGTTGAAACTTAGGTCAAATGTAGCTGATCTTTTCTCCCAATATACTTGGAATTAGGGGATGATATACCTACAAAATTGAAGATATATGAGTATAATTTCTAACACAATATATCTTTCATCGATACGACATAGGAGTAGAGAGATATTTGCAGTTCCGCTAGACTGCGCAGACATCACAAAAGCTTTTTGAGAAATACATTTCGTGTGTTATATTAGGTTATATTGGGTAATATTATATACAAAATTGAAGGAATTGGAATTTAGTTTCCAAATCCTTTAACCGTTCGTTCATACGACATCCGGATAAAAAGATATAAGCGTCGGAAGATGGACGAATGCTAGGGTGCCAAGCTAGCACCTCTTTGACTTTTCCAAGTTGATATATATAAGTCTTAGGTCGGCTTTTATCTTCCTTTTTCAGTATAACACGACCGGAGAGCGCCCATAAACATATCCTTAATCTCTATTCTAGGGTTTAAAAGAAGATTATCATCCCAGGCATGAAATCGAGAAGCGATAACATCAAAACGATCCCTACGACGTAAATGTCAGTATACCGCCTCTCTTCTTTCTTTGTAGTTAGATTTTTTGAAGGTACTTAATAGTTAGGAAACATATAGTATCTGTATTTAAGTGTTTAAATATCAAGTAAGGTTGATAAATGTATTTCCTAATAGTTAGAACTCACGGGACGGTGATCGGAAGCCGTGAGTTCGAGTTATTTGACTTGTAGAGGACTGTTCTGTGGACTCTTTTGTGTTGTTGTTGAGCTGCGAATTTTGCTACTATTATGTTGAGTTTTGGAGGGGTAAGGGTGTGGAGAAACACCATATAGATTTAGGGTAGTGGGATGGCCGTTCGTCGTAACATTTTCGGGTCGTTTGACAATACTACGACGGTCGTTTTGTGTATGAAGAGATTGCGGTTTGTTGGCATGTTTTGTAGTATTTTGTGGTGTATATAAGGATGGAAAATAATGTATATATGTTGTTGTTGTTGTTGTTGTGTTCTTGTGTTGTTGGTATTATCTTGAATTTGGAGGAAGTAAGGATAATAGGGGAGATGCTTCCCGTTTTTATACAAAATAAGCTTGTCGTTTGTTGTGCGATAGTTGTACCTTTTGTAACTTAATGATAGTGTTATTATCGTTTTTGTAGATTAAGGTGCGAAGAGAAGAGTTCAACTTGGTGAGTGGAAATATTGTGATAAGGTATGTTAATGCTCTTCCTTCATTCTTTTGGCATGATCCAAAGTGAAACGAACGTAAACGATACACTATTTCATAATGAATCTACTCCTAGCAACTAAGGTTGTCCATGTTGTTATTTCCTTAAAAAGTTATTCTAAGAAAGTATGTATGATCCTTGAGTCCTAGTGAAGTTCATATTCATGGTATGATGTCCATAATGTTAATAGAAGGTGCAACTACCTTACGTCACTCCAAAAGGTTTAGAGCATGATTCCATGAGTCCAGCATGCATTAAATATAATATCTATTTTACTCTACCGAGCCGCACCATAGTCGGCTGGGTACGGCACCTATTGTGCAACCACTGATTAGTTGGGTTTTACCGAGCTCCACGTGGTCGGGTATGTTATTACCGAGTCCTCTTTGAGGCTGGGTATGCTATGATGATGATGATTCCCACAGAGGCGGATGTTTTTAAAAGATTATGTATATCTATGTATCACGCATTTCATGTCACTATCTATCAGAGGCACTCAGATGTTACATGTTGTATCTTCTCTACCTCTCTTTACATTATTGTTCATATTTATGCTTTCCTACCTTACATACTTAGTACTTTATTCGTACTGACTTCCCTTTTGCCTGGGAACGTTGCGTTTCATGCCTGCAGGTCCCGATAGACAGGTTGAGAGTCCTCCAAGTAGGCTATCAACTCAGCAGAAGATGTTGGTGCACTCCATCTGCTCCGGAGTTGCTCATTGGGTCAATATGATTTAGACGTGCATTGAGTGGTATGTCAGGGCCCTGTACCGACCTTTATGATGTTTATGTACTCTTAGAGGCTTGTAGACAGATGTCAGGTACATGGATACTTGTATGGCCTTGTCGGCCTATGTTTTGAGTTTACAAATGATCATGCCAGCCTTATAGGCCCGTATGTCACATGTATACGTTTCTATATGATGTTAGGTCGTCCTATGTCTGGAATTTCCTTATATATTATTCTTGCTATCTCATAACGGCCCTTTTGGCCCATTTACCCATGATAGTATGATAAGAAAGATATGTTATGTTGATACTCAGTTGGGTAAGGTACTAGATGCCCGTCACGGCCCATATGTTGGGTCGTGACAGAAGTGGTATCAGAGCAGTTCTGTCTTAGGGATGTCTACAAGTTGTGTCTAGTAGAGTCTTGTTTATGGGTGTGTTGTGCACCACACTTACAGGGCATTTAGGACTGTCACTCTTTCATCTTACTCTAGATCGTGTTGTAGAGCTCAATTTTAAGAATTCAAACTCCTAAATTCTACTTTATTCGTAATACAATGATACCTACATCCACAAAGGCTGTTGGTAAGAGATTGCAATGTAGTTGTGGAAGAGTTGATTCAGAGGAACTGAGTTTTGCATCTTGCTTATAATGAGTAAATGTGAGGTCTTCAGCAGATCATGTGTGTACTAAGATGTGTTAGTTTCTTAATAAGGAGCTCTAAGGCAAGAATATCTATCTACCCATATGGTAAAAAGAAATAATAAAATCAGAAGGTAGATACAAGTTTCAACAAGTAAAAGAAGCAAGGTGAAGATGGGTACGAGGTACCCAAATAGTGAAGATTATCAGTATTTACAACCCTGGCAGAGAAATATAAGCATTCTGTGTTACTTTCAACAATAACAAAGATATATACAATTGGTCACACCCATCTCAGTTATGCCCTATGAGATCTAACATAAATAGCTTAAGAGAAGAATGAGATATCAGGATCCATTTAGGGTTAGAGTAACCCAAAATGGTGGATGATTATTATTATTAACTAACATTTCTGAAGGATAGTGCAAACGTGGTAATAGATCTCCTTGCGAGACATCCAGATGGTGCACTCTATAATAGAACAGTCAGATATGAATACTAGAATGTTGAGAAATTTCAGAAGATAGACAGTGTAATCCTAAAGGGATAAATATTTACCGTAGTATGACTCCAGCCCCTAGTAACAAATAAAAAGGAGAATGTTAGGCGTCCCGAAGAACCAGTGAGATGAAGCACGTGGAGCTAAAAGTGAAAGAACGTTTTATTGAAGTTTTTATAATAAGGTGATAGATAGAAATATTAGCAGGAGAATAAGAAGAGAGTTAATGAAACATTATGAGTAAGATGTGATAAATGGGTTATAACGGTAAACCAAAATATGGTAGAATGACAAAGTCGATAGTCAAGTGAAGAAAAATAAATGAGAGGATACAGGCCTTGAGACAATACAAGAGTATAAGCCATAAAGCCATACCCTCATTTCGAGAAATGAGTTGGTGACTCACATGTGATTACCAGAAGGAAAAGTTAGACCCCAGAGTAATAGAAATCAGTAAGGGCTGGTGAACAAGATAAACTAAACATGAATTACGGACTCAATGATTTGATAATGGTCGGCATCATGAGAATTTTATATTACGTTCCGGCAATAATAGAATGGACAATAGAAGAAGATTCATGAGAAATTCACAGGAAGGTCATTCACGAAGATGCTTCCTTAAAGCAAGAACTATGAGCAGAGTTAAGCTTAAGGGACTAAATGTGCCAGTTACCCCAGGTGTCACTCTTGTGCGTAAGAAATTCAATTATCCCCGGTGTAGAAGGGTTACCGCAAGGCGAGTAATATGTGAGTGAAGATGTGAAAAAAAATGCCAAAGATGAAGAGATAACTTTTGAATGATAAAGGAAGAACGCGGTAAAAGGTGAAAGGAATGATATTGCATTTATTCAGATCCTACAGATATAATATGACTCCATAACATTATGCAAGCATGACGCCGGGGAGAATCAATAAGGTTTTCACACTCGATGGTATTAATAAATAAGTGGGAATTAACACTTGATACATACGGATCCCGTACGAGAGGTAAGTTAAGACAAAGGACATAACCCAAGAGGCGTTATATAAAATACAGATATGAGAGTCGACCAACGGGTAGTCTATAGTTGATTCAGGAAGAGCCTAATTATGGCTAGATAGGTGGATACAGACAAATCAGTAGATCATGCAAGATAAACGTAGTGAAACCCAACATAGGAAATTCAGTCTCTCGGATACGACATTGTAATCCTCGAGAAATATTAAGATAGAAGTTGGGGTAGTAGAAGTTATAATATAAGTGTTACGGAAATAAAAGAGAGTTCCACTAGGGAGGCAATTGAAATTTTAATTCAAAAGCAACCCTACGAGCACAAGGGCACGGAGGTAAGTAACTAAGGATAATGATAGACGAGTAAGAACATCATAAATACCGTGGGGTATACAATGTAATAAGGTCGCAGCTTTACAAGAGTCAGAAGTTCTTCCCTAAGCACTGCAACGAAAGACTAGCTGAGGAAATAAGGAAGCAGGCTTCAACATAAGCATAGTGACCTAAAGAAGAAATGGCCTTGTAACAGCAGTCTTACTATAATATTGTATGCACTCCATAAGAATGTGGCACCTATCGTGGCTAATGAACGGGAAGAAGGGAAAAAAATTAAGAGTTGATAATTGAGATCATATGAGATACAAGGAACTCCAGTATATGTGGGCACTAAGATAATTCAAGTATCCATGCAGCAAGTGGTGAAACGACCAGAAAAAGTAATTGCTTACATTTAAAGACAACTGAGAAGGCATGAAAGGAAATCAATGGTGCTAACATGATGAAAGGAAGGTTACGAGTAATATAAATAGATATGCGTAGGTCGCAATACAGGAGTAAGGATAAGAAAAGGTGAGTGAGAAGGTGACAAGAATAGGTAAGTCCTCGGAATTAAACCCATCACAACAAGAGAGATGACGGTTTCCATAAAGTTATAAAAATCTCAGTATAACATGAGTGAACTCAAAGGAGTTTAAAACTAGGAGCATTTAGAAGAGATGAAATGCTACCCTTGTAGTAAAGTAAGGGTGTAACTGTGATAAATGATAAGAGGATGACGTTTAGGCCTTTGATTGAGCAATGATTTTGAGAACAAGGATTTCATGAACTGCACGAGATCAGAATAGCCCATAAGATGAATCACGTTATGATGCTATGAAATACGGTTATTGAAGTACAGTATCATCCCTGGGTGGATCAAGAAAATCACTTCAAATGTCCCCGATGCAACGTAATCCCTAATGAAAATACATTACATGAGAGGATTCAAGCAATCAATAGTAGATTATGGATCAACATTAAAGTGAATCAACAATAGATGGATGAAAGTTACAAATATGAGATGAGATTAGGCTGTCATTCTTAAGATGAACAGTAATGAGGAAGCATTAAATGGATTAGATTTATACACATAGGATAAGGGGTGAGAGAGTAACCTGGAGTTGGGTGGCTGGCCTCAATAATAATAAATCAAAGTAAGATTTATGGTACAATATGACCTACCTAGTTGTGGTATATCCATAAGCATAGACAACTGAGGCTATGAAACAAGATATAGCAATAGTCGTAAGTTCAACACAGTACCAAGCAAAGAACTTTAGTACACCTATAGATTCCCAAAGGGACAGCATGTCATAGTACTATGTATGTTCCCAAAGTGAAGCCTAGAGATTGGTTAAAAGATAACGGAAAAAGGAGATAAGAGTCGCATTGGCGCACATTCAAGGTAAGAATCGTACAGGCTGCATGAAAGAAGGTAGAACCAGTTACGACATTGGAATAATTTCGACCACAAGTCGTGGAGTGAGAAAGAGGCCTAAAGGAGGGAATGCCCTAGCCTTTGGATTTATTCACCAAACAACTGCCTAGATGGAAAAGAAAATATTAAAGTATTCGTAAGATTTATTGCTTAAGAGACGGATAAGTTCATTAGTCAACATTCGAGGACGAACGTTCCAAAAGGGGGAATGATGTTACACCCCATATTTTCGTACATGAGAGTACGTCATAAGTCAATTGATGTAAGCTCAGAAATAAGATTATTTTTGGAAGCATATAAAGTAAGTTAATCATGTTGCCTTGGAGGTTACAAATATTTAAAATCATGAATAACAAGTGCCAAGAGGGTTGGAAAGCTTAGAAGTCAAACCAATTGAAGAAAATAAGTTTCGCTGAAAGTCGACGAGTTTGGAATGTTATAACATGTACTTTAGGGTGAGACTATGATTCATTACATGATAATGAGGTAATGATATCAGCTATTTTTGTCGTATGATAGTCTTGTTCCACGTTTTGAAGTCAAGCAAGTTGTGAAACAAAAGTTGGCAAAGGTCTTCACAAGTTACATTCATAAATTTGTTGAAACTTAGGTCAAATGTAGCTGATCTTTTCTCCCAATATACTTGGAATTAGAGAATTATCTAACTACCAAATTGAATATCTACAAGTCTAGTTTTTTACACATTAAACCTTTCATTGATACGACATAGGAGTAGAGAGATATTTGTCGTTTCTCTAGACCGCGCAGACATCGTAAGTGACAAGTAGGTGTGTCACTAAAGCTTTTTGAGAAATACATTTTGTATGTTATATTAGGTTATATTGGGACATATTATATACCAAATTGAATATATTGGAATTTAGTTTCCAAATTCCTTAACCGTTCGTTCATACGACATCCGTATAAAAAGATATAAGCGTCAGAAGATGGACCAATGCTAGGGTGCCAAGCTAGAACCTCTTGACTTTTCCAAGTTGATATATATAAGTCTTAGGTCGGATTTTCTCCTAATTTTTAGTATAACACTACCATATAACACCCATAAACATATCCTTAAGATCTAATCTAGGGTTTCAAAGAAGATTATCATCCTGGGCATGAAATCGAGAAGCGATAACATCAAAATGATCCTTACGACGTAAGTGTCATTATACCGCCTCTCTTTTTTCTTTGTAGTTAGATTTTTTGAAGGTACTTCATAGTTAAGAAACTTATAGTATCTGTATTTAATTATTTAAATATCAAGGAAGATTTATAAATGTTTTTCCTAATAGTTAGAACTCACGGGACGGTGATCGGAAGCTGTGAGTTCGAGATATTTGATTTGTAGCGGACTGTTTTGTGGACTCTTTTGTGTTGCTGTTGGGCTTCGTATTTTAATACTATTTTGTGGAGTTTTTTAGGAGTAAGGGTGTGTAGAAACACCATATAGATGTAGGGTGGTGGTCTGTTCGTTCATCGTAGCATTTCCGGGTCGTTTGACACTACTACGGCAGTCGTTTTGTGTATGAAGAAATTGCGGTTTGTTGGGTTGTTTTGTAGTATTTTGTGGTATATATAAGGCTGGAAAATAATGTATATATGTTGTTGTTGTTGTGTTCTTGTGTTGTTGGTGTTATCTTGAATTTGGTTGGAGGAAGTAAGGATAATAGGGGAGAAGTTGCCCGTTTTTATACAAAATAAACTTGTCGTTCGTTGTGCGATAATTGTACCTTTTGTAACTTAATGATAGTATTATTATAGTTTTTGTAGATTAAGGTGAGAAGAGGCGAGTTCAACTTTGTGAGTGGAAATATTGTGATAAGGTATGTTAATGCTCTTCCTTCATTCTTTTGGCATGATTTATAGTGAAACGAACGTAAACGATACGCTATTTCATAATGAATCTACTACTACCAACTAAGGTTGTCCATGTTGTTATTTCCTTACAAAGTTATTCTAAGAAAGTATGTATCATCCTTGAGTCCTAGTGAAGTTCATATTCATGGTATGATGTCAATAATGTTAATAGAAGGTGCAACTACCTTTCGTCACTCCAAAAGGTTTAGAGCATGATTCCATGATTCCATGAGTCCAGCATGCATTAAATATAGTATCTATTTTACTCTACCAAGTAGCGCTATAGTCGGTCGGGTACGACACCTATTGTGCAACCACTGATCAGTTGGGTTTTACCGAGCTCCACGTGGCCGTGTACGTTATTACCGAGTCCTCTTTGAGGCCGGGTATGATATGATGATGATGATGCCCACAGAGGCGGATGTTTTTAAAATATTATGTATATCTATGTATCACGCATTTCATGTCACTATCTATCAGAGGCACTCAGATGTTACAGGTTGTATCTTATCTACCTCGCTTTACATTATTGTTCATATTTATGCTTTCCTGCCTTATATACTCAGTACTTTATTCGTACTGACGTCCCTTTTGCCTGGGAACGTTGCGTTTCATGCCCGCAGGTCCCGATAGACAGGTTTAGAGTCCTCCAAGTAGGCTATCAGCTCAGCAGAAGATGTTGGTGCACTCAATCTGCTTCGGAGTTTCTCATTGGGTCAATATGATTTAGACATGCATTGAGTGGTATATCGGGGCACTGTACCGATCTTTATGATGTTTATGTACTCTTAGAGTCTTGTAGACAAATGTCAGGTACATGGATACTTGTATGGCCTTGTCGGCCTATGTTTTGAGTTTACAAATGATCATGTCAGCCTTATAGGCCTGCATGTCACATGTATACGTTTCTATATGATGTTAGGTCGTCCTATGTCTGGCATTTCCTTATATATTATTCTTGTTATCTCATGACAACCCATTTACCCATGATAGTATGATAAGAAAGATATGTTATGTTTGTACTCAGTTGGGTAAGGTACCAGATGCCCGTCGCGGACCATAGGTTGGGTCGTGACAGAGGATCCGGGACAGACTTTTTTTATCACTAAATACGACACCTATTGTTATAACATAATGTCGTTCGGACTAGAAAATGCTGATGCAACTTATCAACGCCTAGTAAATCGAATGTTCGAATATCAAATAGGTAAATTAATGGATGTTTATATTGATGACATGTTAGTTAAGTCCATGCGAGCAGAGGACCGTTTGAAACACTTGCAGGAGACCTTCGACATACTAAAAAGGTACAACATGAAGTTCAACCCGGAGAAGTGTGCATTCGGGGTCGGCTCATGCAAGTTCATCAAAGGGGATCGAGATCAACCCCGATACAATTAAACCCATTGATGATATCACGGTCGTGGATAATGTCAAGGTCGTACAAAGGTTAACAGGGCGCATAGCCGCCCTAAGGCGATTCATCTCGAGGTCTTCAGATAGAAGTCACCTGTTATTCTCACTGCTTAAGAAGAAGAGTAATTTTGCATGGACCACGAAATTCCAGCAAGCCTTAGAAGAACTAAAATGATACCTGTCAAGCCCGCCAATGCTTCACACCCCGAAAGCGAACGAGCAACTCTACTTATACTTAGCAGTCTCGGAAATAACGGTAAGTGGTGTCCTGGTTCGAGAAGAGCAAGGTATGCAATTCCCTGTTTATTATGTTAGTCGGACCTTAGGTGAGGCCGAGACCAGATACCCACACTTAGAAAAATTAGTGTTTGCTTTAATAAACGCCTCTAGGAAATTAAAATTGTACTTCCAATGTCACCCAATTTGTGTTGTAACTACTTATCCCCTTCATAGTATTTTTCACAAACCCAAACTCTCGAGTCGATATGACAAATGGGCCGTCGAGATCAGCGGGTATGATATCGAATATCAACCTCGAACGACCATCAAGTCTCAAATCTTGCAGACTTTGTGGCCGACTTCACGCCAGCCCTCATACCCGAGGTCGAAAGGGAACTATTATTAGAATCGGGTACATCATCGGGGGTGTGGACCCTCTTCATAGACGGCGCTTCGAACGTGAAGGGATTCGGGATGGGCATCGTTTTGAAGCCACCCAAGGGTAATATAATTAGACAATCTATCAGAACTTCGAAATTAACTAACAATGAGGCCGAGTATGAGGCCATGATTGCATGTCTCGAGCTGGGTAAATGTTTGGGAGCAAAGGTCATCGAGGCCAAATGTGATTCCTTACTTGTGGTAAACCAAGTCAACAGAACTTTCGGAGTCCGAGAAGATCGAATGCAGAGGTACTTGGACAAGCTACAGGTAACTCTACATCGGTTTAAAGAATGAACTTTACAACACGTACCTCGGGAATATAACAACGAGGTCGATGCCCTTGCAAAATTGGGGTCATCCGTCGAAGATGACGAACTTAACTCGGAGACTATCGTACAACTCTCAAGATTAGTTATCTAAGAAGGTCACGCCGATATAAACTCTACAAGTTTGACCTGGGATCATAGAAACAAGTACATCATATCTAAAAAACGGGAAGCTCCCATCAGATCCAATGAAATCGAGAACTCTACGCACGAAGGAAGCATAGTTCGCTTTGGTTGAGGATGGAACGCTATTTAGGAGGACGTTCGATAAACCATTGGCAATATGTTTGGGACAAGGAGACACCGACTACGTCCTACGGGAGATTCACGAATGCATTTGTGGGAATCATTCCGGTGCCGAATCACTGGGTCACAAAGTTATCAGAGCAGGGTACTACTGGATCGATTTGGAAAAGGATACAAAAGAGTTCTTTTGAAAGTGCGACAAATGTCAAATGTATGCACCAATGATTCACCAGCCCGGCGATTAGCTCCACTCGGTCTTGTCCCCATGGCCGTTCATGAAATGAGGAATGTACATCGTCGACCCTCTCCCATCAACCCCAGGTAAAGCTCATTTTATTTTATTTATGACTGATTATTTTTCTAAGTGGGTTGAAGCACATGCCTTTGAGAAAGTCACTGAAAAAGAAGTTATAGACTTCATTTGGGACCACAATATATGTCGATTCAGGATGCCTGTCGAGATTGCGTGCGATAATGGAAAGCAGTTCATCGGCAGCAAAGTGACTAAGTTTCTCGAGAATCAAAGATTAAAAGGATTCAATCAACACCATATCATCCTAGTGGGAGCGGACAAGCTGAATCGACCAACAAAATCATTATTCAAAATCTTAAGAAGAGATTGACTGATGCTAATGGGAAACAGAGAGAGATAATGCTCGAGGTTCGCGATGCATAGTCATCAATTTTCTTCTACGCGATCGCGACCCAATATATGCGTTCGTGATGCATAGTCATCTGGGCAGAATATAAGTTTTCCAAATCGAGGGTTAGGCAATTTTCACCATATTTTGACTTGTAAAGGTCGGTTTTGAGAAATATTTGGTGGGTTTTTCAAGCAATTAGATTGGGTAAGTGTTCTTCACCTAGTATTTAATATATTCCATGATTTTATCTTCATTTTTATCATTTAATTGTGTTTTGACTTGAGGAAAATGTTGGTTTTTGAAGAAAATTTTCAAAGTGAAAATCACGATTTGAGGGACGAAATGGTATCGGAATTTGATAATTTTTGTATGGTTGAACTCTTAATGGAATGGGTGTTCGGGTTTTGTAAAATTTGTCTGGTTCCGAGGTGCGGTCCTGGGGGTCGGCTTTTGGGTCGATTTTTAGATTTTGTTAAAAATTGAGACTTTATGATCCGGAATAGTTTCTTATGAATTATATTTGTGTTTTGAAGTTATTTTGGTTGGATTTGAGCCGTCCGGATGTCTTTTCACCCGAGAAGTTCAATTTTAGAGTACCAATTTGTCGTCTTTGAGGTAAGTATCTTGCCTAACCTTGTGTGGGGGAACTACCACTTAGTATTTGAGTCTTTTATGTTGATTGTAGTTCGTGTACACGAGGTGGCGAGTGCGTGCTCAGACTTATTTGTGGAAAGTTGGTCTTAGGGTTCTTAGGTCCTTATATTCACTATGTATGAAGTTGTTATTGATCCTATTTGCTAGTTTCACCTCTACATACTTTAATTAGAGTCAATTTATTTAGGATTCATTCTTATTGTTTTGACTTTTATTTGAAGATTTTTACCTCTTCCATCGCCAAGCTATCTTTTCATAACTGCTTATCTTTATTTGAAATTATTATTAGCTCATCCTATAATTGTTTAGTCTTAATGGGAGTTATGGTTACCTTCTGCTGCGTATCCTAATTGAATTGTTGAATATCCTTCGTAATTTCTCAACCTAAAAAGGAGTTTAGATAACCTATATCTTAGTTGACTTGCCTTTATTTAGAACTATTTGACTCGTATTGGCTTCCTTAATGTTGTCTTGAATATTGTGGAATCGTTGCTACATTTTAGCTTTCCCTTGTTGAGTTGTTCTCTTTACGCCTAGCATTCTTTACTATGGTTATTCCTTGTGAATGACTTCTACCGTTTCTTTGTGTTTATAGTTCTTGAGTTGACTACTCGACGTATTTTGTATTATTGTCATTTTTGTTGTTGTACTTGTTGTGGTGACGTACGAGGTTTATGTCGTGTTGTAACTATTATCTCTGTTTGTTGCATTGCATATTTACTTTGGGACTACTGAACAGTATTACGAGAGATCCACATGTACTACATATTTACTTTGGGACTACATAATGGTATTTCGGGAGATCCCCTGCATATTTACTTCGGAACTACGGAAAGGTATTCCGGGAGATCCCTCTATTCTGTATATTTACTTTGGGACTACAGAACGGTATTTCAGGAGATTCCCATGTACTGCATATTTACTTTGGGACTACGAAACGGTATTCCGGGAGATCCCCTTACACATTTACTTTGGGACTACGGAACGGTATTCCGGGAGATCCCCCTGTTCTGCAAACATTCTACGTCTTGTCCGTTCTTTTCCTTATACTTACTAGCTGGTATGAGCTATGTTAGGATACTTTCACAAGCATACACGTGGCTACACCCTTTATCGGATAAGAGGTTTTCTTGATACTGTTGAGTATAGATGCACACCCTTGTTTACTCTCCTTCTATGTGAGAATGGCTTTATGCGGCACGTGAGTTGTCAGCATGACTATGAGGTGTGATGAGGGCACATGATGCCAAGTGTCAGGGTTCAGGTATTGAGACCCATGTGTTGTAATCTATCCGAGTTTCGATACTTCGTGAAGTTGTTGACCAAAATCTGATGTGAGAGTTATCGTAGTTGCTGAGTTATTAATTGTCCCTGATTTATATGTGATTCCTGATTGAGTCTGTGTTTTCCTCTCACTCTTCTATGTTATTATTATGGTATTCCGCTGGTACCTGCCATTGTTTTCTTTCGTATGATAATTACCGTGTTGTTAGTCATATTGCGTAGTTTTCATGTAGAAATCATGCACTGTTATTCCTGTACTTATGCTTGTTCAGTTTATTAGACCAGTGGGTATCTTGACTAGTCAACGTCACTACTTCACCGAGTTTAGTCTTGGTACTTACAGGGCACCGCTGAGCTGTGTTCATACTACACTTCTGCACATTTTTGTGCAGATCCGGGTATCCATCGTTAGTAGTCGTGCAGATTCTACTGAGGAGACTGAAGGTATACCTGTCGCCGCATTCGCAGGCTTCGGAGTCACCTTCCTATTTTGTTTTCACATTGTTTTTACTTATTTCCAAACAGTTGTATTTAGAAGTTGTAGTAAACTCTGTAGAGTTTATGACTTGTACTACTGATTTTGAAAAATTGTAAATTCTGTAAAGATTTCTATATCGAGACTGTTAGGTTTTCTTTATTATTGTTGTTATTCGGTAGATGTTAGGCTTACCTAGTCCCTAAGACTAGGTGCCATCACGATACCCAACGGAGGGAAATTGGGTCGCGACAGGTTTTAACTAAAAAAATGTCAAACTGAAACCAAATCAACCCGATAGTACATTTATACAATTTTCAAAACTATTTTATACAAATAAATATTTATTGTAATGTAGTTTATAAATATTTCTTAAATTGTTTCATGGTTTTGTCTTTTAATTATTTCAAGTTTGGACTTAACATTCTTGATTGGTAAATAAATTTTGTAATTCATAAATGTAGTAACTCAAACAAAGTTCAAATCAACATTAATGCTAACAAAATAAATTCAGTTCAACATTAAAAATTACGACAGTGTTGATGTCACGACCCCAAAATCCTAAACCGGCCGTGATGGAGCCTATCGTGGAACTAGGCTAGCCAACAATCCTTTTTTCACATTTTCTTTTCAAATATCTCAATTCATCATCAAAAATTCATAATACGTATATAAATTTCTAAATCTTTAAGCTAAACAGTCTATAACCATCTCCAAGATCTGGAGTCAACTTATCACGAGCATCTAAGAATAATGCTAACACTGCTAATGTCCTAAAACAATGTCTCAGAACAAAATGCTAAATACTAAATGAAGGAAAGGAAATGGAGAAGCTGTGAACGCTGGACAGCTACCTCGAAATCCTGAACACTGACGATGAACGACTCAGATGGCTACTACTCTGAACCAGTACCTGGATATGTACACAGAGGTACAGGGAGTAATGATGAGTACGCCAACTCAGTAGTAATAAAAATAAATCAAGTCTGAAGATAAGAAACACACAGCATAAAACATCAATCCACAAATAGTAAAATACCGACTCTTAATAAAGTATACATTTAATACATAAGTTTAAAAAACCAATTTCCTTAAAAATCCTTGAACAAGTATAATTCTTCAATGTTCCTCAGTAAAATTCCCACAATGTCAGTGTAAAAGAATGAAATGAATCATAATCAAAACTCAGCAAAAATAGCATTATAAAACCGCCCCTCGGGCCATATCATCACTCAGCACCTCACCATCACTCAGTAGCAGTCACTCAACACCTCACAGTCACTCATGCATCCCAATCACTCGTCACTTGGCACTCGCACTCAGTATGTACCTGCGCTCACTGGGGGTGTACAGACTCCGGAGGGGCTCCTACAGCCCAAGCGCTATAAACAGCCAAGTAATGGCAATAATAACTCAGGCACTTGACCTCTATCATATCATAATATCCTCACAATGTAGGCTCTCGGCCTCACTCAGTCAGACACTCTCAACATGCCACTCAAGCCATAGAAACGGGGTTCTCGACCCAAAACAGTATCTCATTTCAAGAATAATAATATCAACAAAACTGAGTGTCAAAACAATTAATCAGGAAAGATTGCGTGTAAAATCATAATTTCTAAGTGAGGAATATCAGGAAAATAGCCCCCAAGGGGATAAAACAGATCGGCACTAGGCCCCAGACGTGGCTCACATCCCAAATATATCAAAACATAGTAATACTATAAACATATGCTTTAAAAGCAAATCCGCAACTCAATAGTTGCCTAAAAAGGAACATATTTCCAAATCTCAAATCCATGCACGCCCCACACTCGTCATCCAGTGTGTGCGTGATGTTTTATACTTCAATACCACACAAGAGGAGGGGTGATTTGTGTGGTATCCAATTTTCGAGTGTTGTCTTTATAGAAGAACCTGGTTCTTCTTGGTGTTCCAACTTCTACTATTTGCGGAAAAGTAATTCTAGAATTAAAGAACACAACAATTTTACGTGGAAAACACCTGGCTCAAAAGGTGAAAAAAACACTACCTACTTCCCAATAGGATTTTCCCAAACTCTTCACTATGACAATGAGCCAAACAGCATTTACAAAATAAACTCTTTTGTAAACCTAAGGACTAACTCTAATCCCTTTGTAGCAATCTAGCCTCTAGCTAATTGCGACAACTTCAAGTTAACTATAACTTGAACAATGTGTACATATTACAATTTGCTTCTAGATAAAGCTGAAATATACAGTATTAAATCTCCTACTACAACCAACTAGACTCAAAGTACAAACAGATGGAACTGGTTCTTCTAGCTGGTCAAGTAGTCTTTGTGTCGCACAAGGATTCTGCTTGCAAAATTGCTCTGGGAATTCACAATCATGTTTATCTCCTGCGCATAGACGGTTCTTGTGCCAATGGGTATGTTCGAGTATGTTTGCCGTGATAGACCTGGTTCAACTGGGTAGACATTTGTCAATCTTCAAAACCATGCAGTGACTTGGTTCAATAGTGTATCACTCCAAAACCGTGAAAGGGTGTAAAGTTCGGGGTTTCATACCCTCAGGAAAGGATTTAAAGACATTACTTACCTCAAACTAGCCCGAAAAGCTACTCCGCAACACGTTTGCCCCTCGAATCAACTTCCGAGTGCTCCAAATTTATCAAGTTCAGATTTATCACATCAAAATATTCTAGGGGAATGAAACCCAATCGACAAATGTCAACTTTATGCACAAAACCCGAATTTATCAAAAACCCGACCATCGGGCCCACGTCTCGGAACTCGACAAACTTTTTACCAAAATGATCCTCATCATCTCACGAGTTTGTACATATAAAGAACGTTGAAATCGAAGTCCAATTGGCCCCTCAAATCACCCCTAGAAGGTCTCTTAAACTAAAGCCCTAATCCTCACTTTTCCACTGATTTTCTCCAATTAAACACTACTAATAAGGTCCTTAATCACATATTTAACTCAAAAATAGGAAGAAATCACTTACCTAGTGTTGCTTGGTGAAAATCCCTCCTTGAGCTCTCCAAAATCGTCCAAGCCAAATGAAAGAAATGAAAGAAAAGGGCCAAAACTCGCTTTTAAAACAATCTGCCCAGGCTTCATCGAGTTGTACCTTGCGTTGTGCAGGTTGTACATCCTATTATAATTTTCCTCTGTTGTACACCTTCTATTAAAACGCCCATAACTCCTTGTAGAAATATCCAAATGACAAACGGTTTGAATATTTAGAAACTAGACTCGAAGATCTTTCATTTGATCAGTTGTACACCATATAAATCTTTATATATTCCGAGATATGAGCTTCCAAAGTCGGCTCCATGCATTAGTAAATTCTGTCGAAACTGCTTCACAAGCCATCTTCAATCGATCATAACGTTCTGATCAAATTTCCAAATCATTAATGGTTTAACTTTATGGAAATTAGAATGCAAGGGCTACAACTTTTATGTTTTGCAAATTTTCAGTTTCCTTATAAATTTTTATATATACGCTTCCAAAATTAGCTCTTCGATACATCAGTTGATGTCCAAAACAAATTTGCAGCAGAAATTTCAGCAGCTATTTTGGCCCGAAATCCATTCAGTTAACCTTCTGAAATCCACCCGAGGCCCTCGGGGCCTTAACCAATTATACCAACATGTCCCAAAATATGATACGAACTCGCTCGAGGCCTCAAATCACATCAAACAACGTCGAATTCATGAATCGCACCCCAATTCAAGCTTAATGAACTTTAGAACTTGAAACTTCTACATTCGATGCCGAAACCTATCAAATCACGTCCGGTTGACCTCAAATTTTGCGCACAAGTCATATTCGACATTATGGACCTGCTCCAACTTTCGGAATTGGAATCCGACCACGATATCAAAAAGTCAAACTCTCGGTCAAACTTCTCAAAAACCTTCAAATTTCTATATTTAGCCAAATGACTTCAAAATGACCTACGGACTTCCGAATTCATTTTTGATCGCACCCAAATCCAGAATCACCATACGGAGCTAATCCCAGACTCAGAATCCCAAACGGACAACAATAACACTGAAATGCACTTCAACCCAGACTTATGAAATTTCTTCTAAAATGCTAACTTCTACAATTTGCGTTGAAATGCTCCCGGGTCATCCAAAACTCGATCCGAACATACGCCCAAGTCCGAAATCATCATACGAACCTGCTAGAACCTTCGAACCCTGATTTTGTGGTCGTTTACTCAAATAATCAACTCTCCGGTCAACTCTTTCTATTTAAGCTTCGAAATGAGTATTTTGCTAATTTAAATTCCGAATCTTCCGAAAACTAAACCTGACCACACACGCGAGTCATAATACATATTGCGAAGCTACTCGAGACCTTAAGTCACTGAACAGAGCATAAATTCTTAAAACGACAAGTCGGGTCGTTACATTCTCCACCTTTTAAAGAAACGTTCGTCCTCGAACGTTCTAAGAATTATTCTGAGGTTACCAAATTGATGATTTTACTTTTACACCTATACTCATGGTTGATTCCACGCCACCGTATTTGAGATAAGCCCGACAACATCATCTCATTTGAGATTTTTCCTTTTATTCATATTTGTAAAAACTTTAAGATCAATTTCAAAAGGCCTAATTTTCAAAACAACACACGGTCTTTAGTCTCAACTGGCTATAGCAACTCGTGCCTACACACACATGATAGTGTTGAAGTACTTCAAAAAATTTTGGGGTATTACATTCTCCCTCAACCACATAACATAACTTATCTCTTCTTTTGCACGTCTTTATCTCCCAAATTTTTCTAACTCCCAAATTTTTCAGAAATTTCGTCAGAGTCTCCCCTGTAATTGGGACTATCCACCTGCCAGAGTAACACCAAAACAACTCCTAACAATACATCCACAATGTATATATAAATAACACCAATCTCAACATTATAAGCCATGCATTATCACAATGATATCAGAATTTGAAGCACATCATATGTATGCTCATCACCAGATCTCTAGTCTTTAAAGTTGTTCATAATTAATTCCAGCATCATCAATTAATCTCATATTAACCACCACCTCATTTTGAATTTTCACAATACTAACAACAGAATGTGAGGCATAAAGATCTCATGATTACTTACTCGAATTAATGAGTCACATTTAACGCCACCTGGGCACTCATATCATAAGCTAAAACTCAATGTTTACAGCACAAAAATGGTTGAATATGAACATAAAATATACAAGAATTATATAAGCCTAACAGGCATGACTCCCTTTTAATATTATCGCACAAACTAAACTTCACGAAGGGAGAATTTAAACTCATAAATATCTTAACACAAGGACCTCGTCCTTACATAACCTCCACTGCGGCTTGTAGCCCGGTATAAATATTTCACATTGTGCCAACTGAAATTTTCAATTTCCTTTCTTTCTTCTTTTCAATAAATTTCGTAAATATTTTCATAACACATAACGAACCCTCATACCAGTAGGATATAATTCATAAAAATTGGAATCAATTATTCCGAAACACATTAAACTCACTGTAGTTAATAATAAACATTACTTTTAGACTTGTAGTCCTCAATGGTGTACAAAACAAAATTGCAGACACAGTCTCACATCTTCAAATATCCCAATAGGGATAAACATATAAGTGGGTCACAAACTTATGAAGCTCGCCCATAAACGGAGCATAATAGGAGGGCTCACCTCAATATTCAGATCTGAATCCAACTAAGGAGAAATATTCTTACTATAGCAAATAAGGATCGTACCTGTAACGACACAATTTGGTGCATCGGCCTCAGCCAAATCATAGCGATTATATCAACGGATCGGGTCTCCACCTCTTAGGCGCCCACTACCCGCCTGTCCTCCACCTCTAGCTGATTGAGCACGTGGAGTATTAACTGGAGTAAAGCTTGTAGCTTGAGTGTTCTGATGAAATACACCCCTTCCAAGTCAGGGACAATCTTTCATGATATGCCTGGTATCACCACACTCATAACAGCCCCTCTGAGGTCACGGCTGCTCGTACTGAGTCTGTGCCGGATAACTGGAATAACCATTGTAAGAATCTCGTGTCGGTTGTGCACTATAAACTGGAGCACCCCGAGTAATATGATGTGCGAACTGAGTTGACCAACTCCTCGAGCCTACGCTATAATGGGTCCTAGTTGAAGAGTAAAATCCACTAAACCCTTCAAATCTTCGAGACCTTTTGGCCTCCTTAGACTCCTTTTTTTTGCGATCTCCGCTACTTGTTGAAATGGAGTATCAGTTTGCAATTCTCGAGTCATGCATATTTTAATATCATAATCGAGTCCCTCAATGAATCTGCGGACCCTCTCCTTGGCGGCAGGAACCAAAAATAGGTGCACAACGAGCTAACTCATAGATACGACATACTTCATATACCATGCCATCTTATGATAAATATGAGAACTTCATAATCCATCCGAGCCACAAGCAACTACGTACTCAACTAGCCAAGAACTTTCCATTTGTTCCCATCTACAAGAAAATCACTATACATCGCATGCTCCTCACGCCAATCCGACCTACTACAAAGTTGTCCTATTTGTCCAAGTTCCTTCTAACTTACCTTCGAATTGATACTTCTCCTTGCCATAATACCGCAATTCTCAACCTAGACTCACCACACGAGATTTTAGCACAAACCACACCGCCCTAAGGCTCATAAGCCGCTGAATGTTCTCTTAAGTACCTCAAAAAGTACCACAAGTCAAACACTTACTCCAAGGAGACTTTCTATGAATTTAAGCTATTCTTCTGCTTTCCTGATGCCCAAATGTAGAATCCCTAAGGATGTAGAAATGCCCCAAGTCTTGAAACCCTCCAATGTGAATCTCAATGTCTAGTTGAATACACATCTTGATGATTCCCAATTGATACACATAAACCTTGAGTCCATTAGAGACATTTTCGAGAGTCGTTTACTCTGCTCAAAACCCAGTTAAAATGACCAAGTGGACCAAATGACTTGCGCCCCCAATTAGTACACCAACACCTAAGGATGCAATACACACTTCTAAGCAACCAAGCAAATTACTACCCCGCACACACTACACCCTTTACAAATACAACTCAGTCATTCAATAAAACACATTTACTCGTAAAGTATATTACAACATGTATTCAAAGATTTCCATTACTCGAGTCATTCTCAAACTCCATCTCTGCAGGACATAACTGATTCAACAGTATGCCTCGAACTGAAACCAATGCAACGCATAATCGTACAACCAACTTATCATTAGCAGACTCCCCCACTTGGCTCAAAGCCAAAATCAAGACAAACAATAACTCACAATGCCCGTGCGCTAACACTTGCACAATACCGCAATGAGATTCTACTAAGTCCTTCATAAGCTCATATAACACAAATCATCTAATATCTCGAATCATCTTCAAATCTCGCATTCATCATTGTAATGATCATGTCAACTTCCACAAGCGATCTAAACTCAAATTGCAACATATATCATCTACTTGAAAAAGAGAACTTGCTATAAAACAACATAAGGATCACATAACCCCAGGACACTCCGCAGGAGATAACCCCGCCTACTTAGCGTCAAACTGATATTTCTCTATACCCTTCCGACAATCATAACTATTACGCAATTACTTTACCCTCCTGCGTCAAAACACAAGTAATGCCTACCTTCGAGGCATCACAATACGCGGTATAAGAATCAGAAGCTGATGGTAGAACTAACACTGGAGTTGTGGTTAAGGCAAATCGTGAGCTTCTGAAAGCTCTCTCCACACTCGTCTGACCACCTGAATACCCTCACTGGACACCACGTGCCCCAAGAATTCTACTAAACTGAGCCAAAATTCATATTTGGAGAACTTGCATAAAGCTTCTCCTCCCTAAATCTCTGTAACACCATCCTCAAATGATGAGTATTCTCCTCCTAGCTACGTGAGTACGCCAGGAGGCCATCAATGAATACCATGACGAAGCAGTGCAAATACGGCTGGGATACACTGTTAATCTAATATATGAACGCTACTAGGAATTGCTCAGCCCAAAAGACATCACCAGGAACTCACAAAATAACAGAAATATCCTATTCACTCCACAACTAAACAACATGAGAGGTCTTCCAATACACTCACAACTCGAAGCCATATGCCAACCTGAGACAGAAATAAAACACTCAATAGCTCTTGCCACATTTCCAGCCAATCCCTTTTGTCACAATCAAACAATTTGAACACATCTCACCATCGAAATCACAATTTGTTGATGCACAGCTGATAACGAGCGCTCACGTGCGAATTCGAATACAGGAAAGAGATTCAAGAGTTATGCTTTTGGCTAAATAAATGGATTCGCACGACAAGAATTCAAGAATGTGAGAGATTTTTCCTAAGGGTTCTGCAGACTCTCGAAGATAAGTACAGACGTCTCCGTACCGATCCTCAAGACTCTACTAAACCTGCTCATGACCGTTGAGCCCTATATAACCTAGAACTCTGATACCAACTTGTCACGACCCCAAATCCTAAATCGGCCGTGATGGCGCCTATCGTGGAACAAGACTAGCCAACAATCCCTTTTTCACATTTTCTTTTCAAAGATCTCAATTCATCATCAAAAATTCATAATACGTATATAAATTTCTAAATCTTTAAGCTAAACAGTCTATAACCATCCCCAAGATCTGGAGTCAACTGATCACGAGCATCTAAGAATAATGCTAACACTGCTAATGTCCTAAAACAATGTCTCAAAACAATGTCTCAGAAAAGGAAATGGAGAAGCTGCGGACGCTGGACAGCTACCTCGAAATCCTGAACGCTGACGATGAACGACTCAGATGGCTACTACTCCGAACCAGTACATGGATCTGTACACAGAGGTACAGGGAGTAATGATGAGTACGCCAACTTAGTAGTAATGAAAATAAATCAAGTCTGAAGATAAGAAACACATAGCACAAAACACCAATCCACAAATAGTAAAATACCGACTCTTAATAAAGTATACATTCAATACATAAGTTTGAAAAACCAATTTCCTTAAAAATCCTTGAACAAGTATAGGAATGAAATGAATCATAATCAAAAATCAACAAAAATAGCATTATAAAACCGCCCCTCGGGCCATATCATCACTCATAATCCATCACTCAGTAACAGTCACTCAACACCTCACAGTCACTCATGCATCCCAATCACTCGTCACTCGGCACTTGGCACTCGCACTCAATATGTACATGTGCTCACTGGGGGTGTACATACTCCGGAGGGGCTCCTACACCCCAAGCGCTATAAACAACCAAGTCATGGCAATAATCACTCAGGCACTTGACCTCTCTCATATCATAATATCCTCACAATGTAGGCTCTCGGCCTCACTCAGTCAAACACTCTCAACATGCCACCCAGGCCATAGTAACGGGGTTCTCGACCCAAAACAGTATCTCATTTCAAGAATAATAATATCAACAAAACTGAGTGTCAAAACAATTAATCAGGAAATACTGAGTGTAAAATCATAATTTCTAAGTGAGGAATATCAGAAAAATAGCCCCCAAGGGGATAAAATAGATCGGCACTAGTCCCCAAACGTGGCTTACAATCCAAATATATCAAAACATAGTAATACTATAAAATATATGCTTTAAAAGCAGTTCCGCAACTCAATAGTTGCCTAAAAAGGAACATATTTCCAAATTTCCAATTCGTGCACGCCCCACACTCGTCATGCAGTGTGTGCGTCACTCCAAAACCATGAAAGGTTGTAAAGTCCGGGGTTTCATACCCTTAGGACAAGATTTAAAGACATTACTTACCTCAAACTAGCCCGAAAAGCTACTCTGCAACACTCTTGCCCCTCGAATCAACTTTCGAGTGCTCCAAATCTATCAAGTTCAGATTTATCACATCAAAATATGCTAGGGGAATGAAACCCAATCGAAAAATGTCAACTTTATGCACAAAACCCGAATTTATCCAAAACCCGACCCCGGGCCCACGTCTCGGAGCTCGACAAACTTTATACCAAAATGATCCTCATCATCTCACGAGTCTGTACATATAAAGAACGTTGAAATCGGAGTCCAATTGACCCCTAAAATCACCCCTAGAAGGTCTCTTAAACTCAAGCCCTAATCCTCACTTTCCACTGATTTTTTCCAATTAAACACTACTAATTAGGTCCTTGCATTGTGCAGGTTGTACATCCTATTATAATTTTCCCCCTGATGTACACCTTCTATTAAAACGTCCATAACTCCTTGTAGAAATATCCAAATGATAAACGGTTTGAAGATTTAGAAACTAGACTCAAAGATCTTTCATTTGATAGGTTGTACACCATATAACTCTTTATATATTCCGAGGTATGAGCTTCCAAAGTCGGCCCCATGCATCAGTAAATTCTGTCGAACCTGCTTCACCAGCCATTTTCAATTGATCATAACGTTCTGATAAAATTTCCAAATCATAAATGGTTTAACTTTATGGAAACTAGAATGTAAGGGCTACAACTTTTATGTTTTACAAATTTTCATATTCCTTATAAATTTTGGTATATACGCTTCCAAAGTTAGCTCTTTGATGCATCAGTTGATGTCCAAAATAGATTTGCAGCAGAAATTTCAGCAGCTATTTTGGCCCGAAATCCATTCCGTTAACCTTCCGAAATCCACCCTCGGCCCTCGGGACCTTAACCAATTATACCAACATGTCCCAAAACATGATACGAACTCGCTCGAGGCCTCAAATCACATCAAACAACGTCGAATTCATGAATCACATCAAACAACGTCGAACTCAAGCTTAATGAACTTTAGAACTTGAAACTTCTACATTCGATGCCGAAACCTATCAAATCACATCCGATTGACCTCAAATCACATCAAACAACGTCGAATTCATGAATCACATCAAACAACGTCGAACTCAAGCTTAATGAACTTTAGAACTTGAAACTTCTACATTCGATGCTAAAACCTATCAAATCACATCCGATTGACCTCAAATCACATCAAACAACGACGAACTCAAGCTTAATGAACTTTAGAACTTGAAACTTCTACATTCGATGCTAAAACCTATCAAATCACATCCGATTGACCTCAATTTTTGCACACAAGTCATATTCGACATTACGGACCTGCTCCAACTTTTGGAATTAGAATCCGACCCTGATATCAAAAAGTCAAACTCTCGGTCAAACTTCTCAAAAACCTTCAAATTTCTATCTTTAGCCAAATGACTTCAAAATGACCTGCGGACCTCCGAATTCACTTCCGACCGCGCACCCAACTCCAAAATCACCATACGGATCTAATCTCAGATTCAGAATCCCAAACGGACATCAATAACACCGAAATTCACTTCAACCCAGACTTGTAAAAAAATTTCTAAAATGCTAACTTTTACAATTTGCGTCGAAATGCTCCCGGGTCATCCAAAACCCGATCTGAATATACGTCCAAGTCCGAAATCATCATACGAACCTGCTGGAACCTTCGAATCCTGATTCTGAGGTCGTTTACTCAAAAAATCAACTCTCCGGTCAACTCTTTCTATTTAAGCTTCGAAATGAGAATTTTTCTTTAATTTAAATTTTGAATCTTCCGAAAACTAAACTTGACCACACACGCGATTCATAATACATATTGCAAAGCTACTCGAGACCTTAAGTCACTGAATGGAGCATAAATTCTTAAAACGACAAGCCGGGTGGTTACAGTTGAATATCTATTTTTCAGTTTTACATTGGTTTATAATGAAAATGCATAACTTAGTTTATCTTTTTATGTGTATTATGTAATTAATAATACTTATTAGCTATACTTATTTTAGCATGACCTATATAGTATTTTTAGATTATGTTAATTTTCATTACGGATTATTAATTAGCAATATTTGATTTATGCAATTTTATTATCTTTGTTATTGAATATTTCAGTATAATGTTATTATTTATCTCATATTATTGTGTTATTTTCTTTAAAAATATATTATATAGTTATATTTTACTATGAACAAAGAAATACTTGGAGCACAAGTTACATATTTTTTTCTATGAAGACTTTACCAGGAGGGAATCCGAAAACCCGAAAAATATTGAAAATTCCGAGAAAAATCGAGATTGAAAAATCCGACTTTATTAGTTTGATTTGGTTTATAAATTTAAAAATCCAACACCATTAATTTGATTTGATAATTAGAAAATTCGAACCAACCCACGTGTACGTCCCTATCAAAAACTATAGCCAAACTCGTTCCTATTTATTTTGGAGTTAGTCCTTATTTTGCATGTCTTGCCCTTGCGGCACTGTCTAACTTCTCTTGTACTCAAGCTTCCTGTTTAATTCCAAAACATTTCCGTTTCATTCCAATAACCCAACAATCATATCATCATTGTTTTAATACATTAAACCTTTCATTAATTAGCATGTAACTAGAGAACTTGTTCACGCTTTGCGTAGTTTAAGATAATGAAACGGAAATATAATCGCTCATACATCTATATTACAAAATTCCTAGTTAAATTAAAACTTCTCCCAAATACTTCGAGAAAATACCAAAGAAAAAACTAAAATATATAAGGCAAGACATACATACATACATACGAAAAAACAAATCTATAGGTGAAAGAGATAAAATGGTATGATTTTCAAGAATACGCATATAAAAGTTAATTGGACTTAATTTTTTCGAAAAGTAAATCCTGAAGAGTGAGAAGGTGTACCTTCTCTTTACTATAAGCCACCTTCATCTACTAAACAGTCATGGCCAACCTCCCACACTCCACCAATCAAACTCTCCAAATCCCTCCTAAACCACATGACATCAACCATGCAACTAGAAGTAATAATTCACAACCTAATGCTACAACCAATACACTCCAACCTTCCAATCCATCATTCAAATAAATACTACTACTAGTCTCCATCAATAAACAAATCTTTCACGTCCCCATAGATCCAGTAAATCATCACACTCAGCCTATGTTACTCGATTGCCCAACACAAGATTTAGCTGACTCAAGCGATTGCACACAAAAAATCCAGAATATTAGTGAAAATTTGAAAGTCAGCCTATGAGTGGATGATCTCCAAAGGATTTATCAACCTTGGAAGTACTCCCTCATAATCAAGCTCACGGGGAAACGAATCCTTCATCAATATCTTAAAAGAAAAATACATCAATTGTGGAAGCCGACTGAAAATTTCAACCTCATGGACCTTGGGGCAGACTATTTTATAATCAAGTTTAATAAAGAGGGAAATATGTCAAGAGCCTTGAATAATGATCCTTGGTTCATTAATGGCTTCCATCTTTCTGTACAAAATAGGAACCTTAATTTGTAGCCAGTGAAACCAAAAAATTAAAGTCAGCGGTATGGATTCGTCTACATAAGCTTCCAACAGAATTTTACGACTCTACTATACTACAAAAAATTGGTAACAAAATTGGTAAATTAATTATAATTGATGCATGTACATCATCAACTCTAAGATGTCGCTATGCTAGATTATATGTGGAAGTCTCTATGAAAGTGTCAGTTAAGCCTTTTGTTTATTTTTGTAATTATAAACAACAAATCCACTATGAAGGGGAAATTTCTTATGCAAGAACCGTGGTAGGGTAGGCCATAATCAATCCAAATGTCAACTTGTTTTGCAACCTACAAATTCTAAGAAGCAACAAGAAATTCAAGACACCACATCGCAAAGTGTTCAAAGTGATTGGATAACGGTTACATTTTCCAAGTACAAAGCTACCAGTACAAGAGCAACTATACCACCAAAGGCAGCAAGTCTAGGTATAAAAGCAAAAATAGTTGATGCTGACACAGGTAAGTTTCTCAATACTCCAAAACTTAAATATGTGAAAAAATATTCTTTAACTTCGTCCATTCCTGACACAAGAGTAAGGCAATCTATAGAAAGTGGTGTTAATAGCCCCCCCCCCCCCAAGTTGTTATTCAATCCACCGATAAATTTGATATACTAAGACCATGCCCATGGTTTGTGAAAACAACACCACAATGAATCCAGCCATAATCATTCCCAACCAATGCATGCAAATGGGGAACAACAACTCTAACACTAGGTCCCTACACGTGGACAAGAAAGAAGGAGCTTTGGTAATTCCACCCCAATCATTGGAACAAAATTCCACTAAAAACAAAAATAACAAATATTTGATCACCCCTAACTTATCCCCACATCCCTAATACATCCAAATTTCACTTGGAATTGCATGAAAAAGAAGACTGTCAAATGGTAGAATCCTTAGAACACTTGGCATCAAACAAATTTCCCCCAAAATTTTATTAATTCCCACACGCCACACCAAACATCTTATGGGAAGAAAGAAGATTTAATAGGGATCATTGACCCTGTAACGGTTACACATCCTAACACTACCACTAAAAAAATTAGTGTTTTATAAAAAATCGCACACAAGAGGAAAATGCCAAGGCTCCCTTTCACGGCAAGATGAAGATTCAGGTTAATTCATATTCTCCACAACCAAAGAATTTCAACAATGGACAACTTACCACCACTGCCACCCCACTTTCTCACCCAACCTCTCTTCTTCACATCACCCCACAACCACAAAATTATCAACCGAATTCTTGTCCAGAAGCGGGCATTCTAGGCCACATTAAAACCTTCAATATACAAATCAACGGGCAGAAAAGGTGATAATAATCCAAAACACAAGATATCTAGCCAAGTTAATATCGGAGGGAATGCACATTGTCATGAACAACTACACAAACCAACTTTGGATCAACAACATTTCACCCCCTAGCACCCAACATGAACCACTCTCTAATTCAAGCCATGTAGGAATAGTGGAGTCTACCACAAACTCCAAACCAATTCATAAACCTACCAATGAATCTCCCGTTCTTTCCACCAGAGGAGAACATGAACATCAACCCCATTTTCATGTCATGGAACCACCATACAAACCAGGAACAAACCACCCAACCAAATACGACTCCATGTCAACTTGGAACCCAACCCCCAAGCCAATGTACAAGAACAAAACCTGAATCCAGTACAACATCCAGTAGGGGGAGAAGAAGAATCCTCTCAAAAGGTATTCAACCGAGTGTGAAATTTTAAAGCCTAAATGTGGTATGAAATGCTACTCTTCCCAGAACTGTGGATCAAGAAATACATATTCAGCTTCCCCAGCACAATGTAAAAGTTCTCAATGCACATTCGACATCCACAAGATTCCACAGTGGAAAAGCAAGCAATGATCCTTGTTCCATCAAAGAGGAGGAACCACAACACAATGGAAAGGAATTCTAGTGTCAACCAATGACGAAAACCCCAAATGAATAGAGCTACTACTATAATTTTTTTGGAATGTTAGAGGAGCAAACAATGATAAATTTCATAGGAATTTTAGAGGGTTGATTGACACACATAGACCATGCATGGTGGCACTTCTTGAAACTAGGATGATGATGCATGGACCTCCACTAAATGAGTTCAATTTTTTCGAACTCATAGAAGTGCCAGCAGAGGGGCGGTATGGAGGCATGGTCATCCTATACAACCATAATATTGTCATTGTCGAGCATTTCACTAAGAGAGGTCAGGAAATCCATGCATTCATAGAGGTACGTCCCATTTAAATCTAAATGGCTATTTTCGGCAATTTATGCTAGCACAAAAGGTCACAATAGAGATATTATGTAGAAAAAATATTAAATCCATATCTAATACTTATATTGGACTTATGAAAAGATTGGAGGTAGGCCTATGAATTTGTCTCGGTCATCAAAACTATGAAAAAATATAAATGATTGCAACTTAATCGACCTTGGCTTCAAAGGAAGCAAATTTACGTGGTCTAACATAGAAAAGAGAAAGGATTAATAATAAAAAGGTTAGATCGTGTCTTAGCAAATGAAGATTGGTTAAATATTTTTCCTAATGCCACCATCACCCATCTACCATAAACATACTCGAATCATAATCCGATATTAGTAAAATTAAACAATTGTCATAATCACTCCGATAAGTTTTTTAGGCTAGAAAACATATGGTGTACTCACCCGAACTTCGCAAATATAGTAGCTTCAAGATGGGAAAATAAAGAACTACTGAAAGCAATACTAAGTTTATTAAAATATGGGGTAGAAATACATTTAGTAATATTTTTAGAGATAAAAAAAACTATTGGTTAGATTAAAGGGAATTCAAAATTCCCCACACTATAGCCAAAGTTCCTTTCTTCAAAAATTAGAGGAATCTATCATCAAAGACTACAATATTTAAAATTAGAATATGAAAGATTAGATCTCGGATAAATTGGCTAAATGAGGGTGAGTGCCAATACAAGGTTTTTTCAAATTTCTGCTTCTATTAGGAAGAAGCAGAATCACATTGATTTTTTCAAAAACGATGAAGGTAAATGGATTGATAATCAACAAGATATATTAAATCATACTCTTGACCATTTTATCTCCATATTCACCACTAACCATGAAGTCACCAATTGGTCTAATATAATGCACAGTCCTTCTAGCTTCGATAACATTACCCTCACGGTTTAACAATCCATTACTCGATTGTGAAATAAACACAGCTATACACTCTTTTAAACCTTTTAAATCACCAAGGCATGATGGATTACACTCATTCTTCTACTAAAAGTATTGGAATATTTTAGGGAACTCTGTTAGTAATTTTTGCCACAAAGTTTTTGAGGAAAATACAATTCCTCTAGAATCAATTCTACCTACCTTTGTTTAATTTCTAAAAATTTTAACGCCAACAACCTCAACAATTTTCGACCTATTAGACTTTGCAATATCACATATAAAATAATAATAAAAATAATTGCAAATAGACTCAAACCATTCTTTGACAAACTTATAAATCCTACACAGTCCAATTTTATAAAAAACAAAAGGGAAAGTGATAATGTCATAATTCTCCAAGAGCTTATTCATACAAAGGAAAGTCTGGCAATATGTTAATCAAAATTGACCTAGAAAAACTTTTGACAAGTTAGAATGGTCCTTTATATATAGGACACTCCTATACTTCAAGTTTCCTCCAAAAAAATTCAAATTAATCAAATCTTGTACAACTTCTACATCAACAATAGTATTAGTCAATGAGAGAAAAACTAATTTCTTTTATCCAAGTAGGGAAATTAGACAAAGTGACCAATGTCTCCTTACATTTTATCTTATGTATGGAAAGGTTATCAAGAAATATTAAATACTAAGTGGACATTAGGAGATGGGACCCCATCAATCTTGGCTATAATTATCTACTTTTGTCTTACTATTTTTTTTGCGGATGACTTAGTACTAATTGCAAAGCAAATACCAAAACAGGCTCCTTATTCAGAAAGCTCTTAATCATTTTTATGAAATCTCAGAGCAATCTATAAATTACAACAAGTCTAGAATAATTTTTTTCAAGAAATTGTAACAAACCCACTACTACTAATATTTATCTGTTCCTTGGCATAAACTTTTTAAAATATTTTGGTAAATATTTAGGATTTTCAATTATTGATGGAAACCCTAACCACAAAGACTACTAACGTATTATTGACAATATGAGAACCAAGCTTTATGGTTGAAAAACTAACAAGTTAAATTTAGCTGGTAGGAAAACTTTAATCTCCTCAACATTATCTAGCCAACCAACATATTACATGAAATATACAATGTCACCATCCAAAACAATAAAAAAATCGATCAAATCCAAAGAAATTTTCTGTGGGGAACAAACGACCAAAAAAAAAGGTTTCATCTTGCAAGTTGGGATTTGATAACAAAAAAAAAGGATTAAGGTGGATTAGGTCTAAGAAAGGCTAGAACAAAAAAACGAATCACTTTTAGCTAGTCTAACTTGGAGATTAGCCAATAATCCTATTAATTTATGTGCCATTAATTTATTAAAAAAATATTTCCACAAACCTAGTGAAAATGGCTCATTCATTTGGAAAAGCATTATCAAAGAATGAAAAGTAGCCAACAAGGACTCTCTCAATATCTGGGAAAACAAAGGAATTCCCAAATCAAACTACGTTAGAATCTATGTGATAGGTCCATTAACAAAACAAGAAAATTCACTCAAAATCAGTGACATTAGATTCAATAATAAGTGAAACTTTAATACCATTACTTTCAAAATCCCTTCAAAGATCCATCAAAAAATCATCTCTACATTCATCCCCATAGAGAATAACAAGGACACCCTAATATGAGACATCAATGAGGATGGCACCTTTACGACAAAATCTTGTTATGGACTTATAGATAGTAACATGTCTTCTCTAATAGACCTTAACTGGGTATGAACTTTCATTGTCCTAATAAAATAAAATACTTTTTATGGCTATGTTTCCATAATAGATTACCCTGTTGAAGCTACCTATCACACATAGGCATGAACATCAACGAGCAGTGCACAATATGTAGAACGAAGCCGAAAATAATTAGTCGTGTCTTCATCTTTTGTCCTATAGTACAAACACTATGGATTCAATTAGGCATTGACGTAAGCTATTTCCTACCAAGCAAAAATAATTGACTTCTTTATCTCAAAGAAAATAAAAACCCCAAATAGCTAATAAACACCTTTCTTGGAATAACTTGTTTTCTTTCATTATCTGGAACATTTGGTTAACCAGGAATAATAATAACATAAACAACTTCTCCAACAAGATTTTCCTAAAATGGATCATAAACCAGGCCATTGAATATAAATTACTAACGGGACGGAAATCCAACTGAAATAAAAAAAATGATTTAAAATTCAACTGGATGAAACCTCTTCCTAGTTGGTACAAGATTAATATCGATGGAGCCTTTAATAGGAATGATGCAACTGGAGGCATAGGAGGAATATTTAGGAATCCAAGTGGAGATTGGACCTTAGGGTTCACTTCAAAAATAATCTCAAGAGCCCCAATCCACTCAGGACTCATGGCACTCTACCAAGGACTTTGTATTGCCAAGGAAAGGAAACTATTTCCATTGGAAATAGAGACTGACGCTACACATGTAATTATATACATCAAAGAAGGATGCAAAACTTATGACTCAATTATTAACGCATGGAGTTGCTTTTTTCACAAATGGACACAGTGATGATGCACTATAATTTAAGACAAGGGAATGAAGTAGCACACATCCTGGCAAAGCATGCAGAAACCCTTTCAACCTTCAATAAAATTGAACATTTGTTTTTGCCTCCACCCTTTGTTATGACCAGGATGCTGGCAGATAAGAGCGGACATGTTTTTGTAAAAACTATCTCTTTAACTACATGTAGTCAAATAGCAAGGATCGGTCATCAGCATGCCATGCATGGATTATCATCTACAAATGATCTTCAGAATCATAATTCTTGTAATCCCTAATACTGTTTTTATGAAATAAATATCCAATTAATAAAAAAACATATAAAAGTTAATTCTTTAAATTGATTAAACCATAAATATAAATATTATCAGTTCCGACATTCTTGGCTCTCTGTATCACCAATTTCACATAAACAATCAACATTATTTGCAATAAAAGGAGAATGACACGGCTAGAAAAAATAAACTACTCTTTTCCTATAAATAGAGGGATTCTATTCCCTTGTAATTTATCCCAATCAATAAGAATTCTCTCTCTTTATTTTTCTCTGCAATACGCTTCTTCTTCTTATATTGTTTTACAATACGTTATCAGCACGAGACTCTAACCAATTGAGTAGTAGCTTTGGGATTGAGCACAATGATTGTCAATTGCTCCATTAACTTCCTTCATGATTTAATTCTGAATTTAAGGTAAGTATTTTACTTTATTTTTCTCTTTTAAATCTCTTTTAAATTCTTGAAATTCTATAATTTGATTTTAAATACATGCAGACACAATAAACTTTGATTATAACTCTAATAGAGTTTGTAAGAAATTATAACCATCCGGAGTGGTAAAATTTTTATGCCTTGCCATGATCAAATTCATGTATGATTGTGGGCGAAGAAGTGGAAACCTGTCCCATTGAATTTGCTTCATTCTCATTCCCCTTAAGAGAATGTGATAGCAATATGTGATAAGTCTGAAAGAAGACAAAATATTACTGTGAATGTACCAATAGATGTGGACGTGGCAATAAACGAAATTATAATCGTCATCATTGTGATAATGAGAATAATAAGGATTCTCAAAATAATCTTTCACTCTGTGAAATTAATATTTGTCATCGATTTGACATGAGATTTTGTAAAGCACAAAGAGATGTTTATGGTCCATTCATGATGTGAATGTGACAACATCTGATTTATGAATACGTATTCATTCTTGGAAGAATATGAACGTGCTAGTGGTAGTGAATATATCACACTCACTTCTAAAAAGAGTTCGAGATAACACCCTTCATCCATCTATTGGGCTAAAAATATCCCTGCATCTACCTTTTTGGTTCACTTATGCCCTTTGACCGTTAAGTCAATGGTAAATTTAAAAAAAATTATTTAAATTCACGTGGCAACTTCTTATTGGTCGAAATTAAAATATCTAATCTATTAGAAAGACCCACCCATATCTACCTGTTTTTAGGACTAACCCGACCCAAAAACTAACTCGACACGATTAAGAAGTTCAACTAAAAAAAGATATTATTAGAGATACAAGGAAGTTTGCAGATTTTCTTGGCTAAACACATCTAACTTTCTGGTACTACCACTGAGGTATTCTTCCATTTTACTTTATTAATTTAGAAATTTCATTGATGGAACTAAGTCTAGTGAGTATTTGTATTGTTTGTTTTTAGTTGAATGACAATATCCGAGCATAGATTACATATAGTGAAATGCATACAAAATGGATCTCTTGAAGAAGCATAAAACATGGTAGAAAACAGAAATATGTTCATTTGTGAAACCATACTTAAACAGTGTAGAACTGACGATTCTGATATAAATTACAGACAGTGAAATGCATACAAAATCCAAGTCATGAAATTTTTGTCACCCCAAATACAACATACATTGAAATACTAATTAGGCTAGCTAGTCAATGGAACACGCATCGTTTAGCGCCCGAATATCGCGACAACTGTCAAAATGATAAGGGGAACAAGACACACATTATAGTTTTTTTTTTAGTTGAACTTCTTATTCGGGCCGGATTAGTGTGGACGGGTTAGTGCGAAAAACGGGTAGATATGGGTGAGTGCTTAGATGTTTTAATTTCGACCAATAAGAAGTTTCCACGTGGATTTAAATAATTACTATTATTTTTAATTTACTATTGACCTAACGGTCAAAGGGCATAAGTGAATCAAAAAGGTAGATGGAGTGGTATTTGTAGCCCAATAGATGGATGAAGGGTATTTGTAAACCTTTTCCAATAGTTTAGGGGCATTTTTAACCCTTTTCCGCAAAATTAATTGAAAGCTCTAGAAAAGCCAATTATACTACTTTGGAGAAATAAAATTGATTATCAATAATATATTGTGTCGTAGTAAGTCTCAAAGAAACTTATTGAGTTTCTAAAGTATTCGCGAAAGCGTTTGGTTACATTGAGACTATAAATAAAGAAAAGATTTAATATCTTTTATTACCACTACTTGTAGCGGGGTAATATGTATGTGAAAAGTTGCACGCTTTATTCTTCAGTTGGTACTATATAAATAAAAGAATGCCACAATAAACTTGGAGTTTATTGATAATTGCACACATCATGGTATAAACCTGAAGTTTATCAATAATGATAATGTATCCAGTTGGCATAATTGATATTAGCCATGTTAATTTAAGTATGATGTACAAAAATAAGTGAGAATTCACATGGATAAATATTAAAGAACAAGAAAGTTCTTTACGAATTCTATAATTTTTCTTGTTCTCGCGATTACTATACCAACTAAAATTGGGATTGAATTTCTTGAATTCTGGAATTTATCAAAGGTGAATATGGGCCCATTCACCTATCATTTATACCACATAAGATGCAACTATGAGATGGTTACATGTGCGATTATTATTAACCTGCAATCTGGTGTTTGCGAGTTAACTTGCTCAATAATTTAATTTAGAGCATAATTTTCAGATTTTCTATTCAAGACAGTTCATCTTGATAAATTGGTTATATCACAACTGGTTTAGCAAAACGATTTATTGACTGCATCCACTTAATAGCTAAACTATTACTTATGAGAACAAAGTTATCTATATCAGTTTGATATATGTTATACACGAAAGTATATTACATTCTCCCCTACAACTGGTTCAGGGTCAGGAACCAAATAACTTCATCATATTATTATTGATGTGCGATGTATATTTTGATTAACACCATAACACACAAAGATGAGTTCCCAAAGTTGAGGAAACAAGTTAGTTTTTCTAACATGGGGGGAGATATGATAAACATTTGAGAAAATGTTACGTGGAATGAATTATCAATTCTCTACAAGCATGATAATGTGACAACGAAGATTTTCAAGGTGCAACATATTCATTGAAGTTAATATGAATGATTTATTCATCAAATCTCTGATGGTGTCAACCTTCAAGAAGCTAGTGCACAAGATTAGATGCGAAGGCTCAAGGATGTGAATTGATGCTCTCATCAGGGAGAGTTAATACGTATTGCACTCTTTTTTCCTTACAAGGTTTTGTCCCACTGGGTTTTCCTTGCAAGGTTTTTAACGAGGCAACCAAAAGATGTATTTCTAAACATTTGTGCTCTTTTTTCCTTCTCTAGAATTTTTTTCCCACTGAATTTTATTTTAGTTAAGGTTTTAACGCGGCACTTTATCTGTTGAATAGACATTCAAGGGGAGTGTTATAAATAAAGTTTTATTTAAGGTGAATATCTATATTTTATAGAAAATTTAGGGATTTTACTTAATAACTAAGTCACGCTTGTAATTTATCTCAATCAATAAAAAAAAATTCTCTACTTTTTCTGCAATACTCTTGTTCTCCTTGTATTATTTTATAACAGTCGCTCAATAGTTACCAAGCATTTTTGTGAAATTTGGCAGTGCAACAGTCTAAATTGTAACTCCAAATAAAAAGATTAATCAATAATAAACTGGTGCAATATCATACAGGTCTCGAGGGTCAAAGAAAAATCAAATTTATCGGGGATAACCAGTAATGCTTGTGGGTGGTTGGAGAGATTATATAAAGGGAGGAATATATATATAGATATATATAGACCATGAGGTCGTTATGTTAGAAGCCAAATGAATTGCCCCCACCCAATCGACGTGCGACTCTAACAATGAATTCCACAAAAACCAAAAATGGGTTTCTTTCTTAATCTTTCCACCATCGATTTTGTTTTTCAAAAAGTACTTAAAAGCTAATTGATGAAAAGCAAGACATATCTGCTTGACATTCATCTATCTAATCCCCGAGAAAAGAAAGGAACACTCAAAAGTTAAAAGCCTACATTTATTTTGGGAACCTACAAGCTATGTTCATTTATTAGTGCTTATTATTTCCTTCGGTCCAAAATAAGTGATTTTTTGGTATTTTTCTTGTGGTCTAAAATAAGTGATTTTTTCGGATTTCAAGAATGAATTAATTATTTTTTCCTACATTGTCCTTGGAGTAAATAATGTTGGAGTATGTATTAGGAGTATTTATGTGGGATAGTAAAGATTAATATGGTCAATTTCATTGCTAATTAATGTTAAAGGTGGATTTCTTAATCTGCGTGAAAACATGCAAAAAATCACTTATTTTGGACCGGAGGGAGTACAAAATTTGATCAATTCACAAAATATTATTAATAATAGTCAAATGTTATTAATATTAGCCAATTAGCTATTTGTAATCCAAAAAGGTTAAAGTTTTGCTCTCTTTTAAGTGGGTATTATTAGAATAGAATGGGTACATCTTAAAGAGTTTGAATATCAACTTTAAGTGATTTGGTAGAGTTTTGAGGTGGTTTGAGTTAAAAATTCGAGGTAGAAGGTGAACATAAAAAAAATGTATATTACAATGTGTATCATGTATGTATCACATATGTATCATATTTGTATCAAATATGAATCACGTGTATATCTCTGTGTGGATACATGAGTCATACATGTTTGATACATGTGTCGCAGAAGTGTTTTTTAACTCAGTATTAACTACGAATTTTGATACCAAATCAGTCCAATTGCCTCCAATCTTCCTCCAATTTTGTATATTGACTCATCTATATGTTTTCAATGAATTTCAACTATACCCATGAAAGTAGATCATTTTTTGCTTAGATTTTTGAAATCTTGTGTGTGTGTGTATATATATATATATATATATATATATATATATATATATATATATATATATATATATATATATATATATATATATATATACTATATTAAAAACACGAAGGCACTTAGCAAAACGTCGTTCGCCTTTTTTACCCCTTTAAAATGGAGTTCACACTAGACAAAATAATAATTTAAATATTTTTCTAATATGTAGAACTTTCAAATCAAATCAAATATTATTTATTAAATCTTTCCTTATTTAAAATATATAAGACTCATAACTAAAATTGGTTATGAAATCTTTCCTTTTAAAATTAGTAGAAAGTTTAATATTTAGAATTTCAAAAATAAATATAGTCAAGGAAAACTAGGAATATGTTTTATTTTCCTTCTATTTTCTTACGACAATTCCATTTGAAATATGTTTAGGCATTCATTCTTTTTATAGGTAATAACGTAGAATTTTAAGGGATAGTGAGATGTTTATACTTAATAAATATTTTAATTATAAATATATTTTTAAAATATTACATAATTAGAAGATAAAAAATTATCTATATTTTCTCTATTATTATAAAATTAAAATCCCCAATGCAAAAAAATAAATAAATTATTCTTTAAATGTTAAGAATGAATAATAAACTCTATGAATTAATTAATTAGCAAAAGAATTCAATTTAATTCTTTTTCAAAATCTCATGATAGTAAAGCTATTTTTCAAATTGATCAAACTCTTAAGTTACACAAATATATTTTTATAAACAGAGCACCGGCGATGGGAAAAATTTAAAAGTTGAGCAAATTTAGTTATATTAAAGTATTAATTTGTTACTTGTTTTCAGTATTAGGCAACAAAACAATAATGATTTTCATACTATATTCCCAAAGTTCTCATAAATCAGAACATGGCATAACAGACTTTTATTGGACAAGTTATCTTTATTTAGTGAACTAGCTAAATTGGGTCAACATTCATTATTAAGAGCTAACATTTTTATTCAACAGCTCAAATATTTTATTTAATAATAGTCACATTATTTTAAAATTATATATTTACTGAAATAGGGTACGCGCTTTGTATATATATACGGAAAAGGGTTATATATGCCAGTAAACTATGCGAATTAGGACATATATGCCCGTCGTTAATAATTTGGCATAAATATGCCCAATACTTGCTCATTCATGCCCTTAGTTTAACGGAACCATTATTTGTCTTTCTTACAAAATTAATAACTGGACCCAATCCAAAATCTGCTGACCCAATTCGTTAGGACTCGATCCACCCTTATTTCTAGATGTTTTTTGATATATTAATAAATTGTTATGAAATAATTGTATTAGCAGAGACATGAGTAAAGACATATTCGAATAGATTAAATCGGATAATGACAAGGTTCTTCTAAATCCTTCATCTTAGAAGAAAGAGTTAGCTGCAATTTTAGCATCTTATCTCCATATTTCACCGTTGTAATCACAGACACAGTTGTACCATGTCGGATTTCTGTAACATGTGCTCCAACTTTAGCTCCATTAATTGTGTCTTCCTTGTTAGGAGAATCGGAAGATTGCCGGAATTTTGTACTAGCAGGGAGGATTGATTTCATTTTACGAGAGGGAGCATTTTCTTTTCTTCTTCTTATTCTTGGGCGGCCATCTAGTTATACCGTATAATCTACATATACGCTTCAGTGTTGATTTGCCAACTGCATTAGAGTAATCCCAGGTACAAAAATGTCTTCAGTGAATCTTAAACTACAATACACACATTTTTGCAGTAATAATAAAAAAAAATATCTTTGAAATAAGGGTGGGTCGGGTCCTAACAGATCGGGTCAACAGATTTTGGTTGGATCCGGTTATTAATTATTTAAGAAAGACAAAATAATGGTTCCGTTAAACTAAGGGCATGAATGAGCAAGTATTGGACGGATTGGGCATATCTGCGCCAAACTATTAACGACGGGCATATATGATCCTTTTCCCATATATATATATTGTACTTTATTGTTTGCTACCCCATCCATAAATTTTCTTTCCATCTTGCATCTAATGTCTCTGATCACGCTTAAAAATATGGAAGGAGATCTTTGCGTGTGATTCTTGAAGAGAAATGACCTTATTTATTTGGGTTTTCAATTGTTGTGTTTGGCTAGTTTTGATCAATGGCTAAAGGTTGGTAAATTAGGACTTATTTGGGACATTTATGTAAGATCCCATTTATTTTTCCAAGTATGAACAAGCAACTCTGATGAATTCTTAAGCCGCGATCATGAAAAAATTAAAGGAAAAGTTCTTTATAAAATCTCTATCCACTTAATTGACAAAATTGTTATTCAGCAGATTGAAAGTTAAGGCATTGATCGATATTTTACTTTTGAAGTGTAACATGGCCAACTTGTCGAGCAGTCTATCTTTGCATTATTCGCCCTTTTTAAACCGTAAATGTCCTCGTGAGCACAAGTGCACAACATATTGATAAGCACAGCATATTGGAGGCTATTGTTTAAAAATTGTACTGATCTCCCATTTCATTGTATGTGAACTTGTCTGATTCAGCACAAAAGTTCAAGGGGAAAAAAGCGACTGCTAGTAAAACTTATGTTCTTAAACAAGCCATGAGATTTATGTGGTGATTAAATCAACAGATGAAAAAAGAAAAGAGTCACATAAGATGGAACAGAGGAAGTATCTTTTTCGATTATGTCTATTGCAGACTCTTTGTTCTTTTTTTGCATCATATGCAAAGGGGGAATTTTTCATGTGCAGATAACATATAGGAGAATGTATTGGCCAACGTTTAAAAATTGCTATTTTTCCAATGAATGCAGATTGTGTTGGCCAACCTTTAAACATTGCATCTTTTCCGATTTATCTTTTATGCTTACCGCATATTCACCTATTTTAGAGTACTGCAGGTTAAACCACCAAGAAATACTTCCTTCAACTATGAATGTTATTAAAGTTTCTGACTCTCTCCAAGATCTCAGAGCACACAGTAACATGATACAAAAATGAAATAATTGCACAGCTGGCAAAGCAAAGAATACTAACTCAATTTGAGAAGACCAAGATTGACGATCGAATGTGCAGTTAGCCTCTGAAACTGTAAAATCTCGAAGTAGTAGGAAGTTGGTGGCTCTTATCATGCCATCTATCTATTCAAAGCTCCAATTATCTAACACCATCAAAGTTTGAAAGCCCGAGTAGATCATAATTTCAGCTGCTTTTTACGTTTTTTTGCCATTCCATTTGAAAACTCCTCTAGTTTCTGGCGAAAACCCACATTCAGGACTAACATGGAAGGCAAAAGATAAACAATAGAAGATGTGTATACTGATAGAATACCTTGTGCTGTTTCTCCTTCTTCAACTTCTTCTTCCTCTTCTTGTTTTTCTTACTTTTCTTTGAGACAGATATTTTTATATTTTCTTGTTCTTCAGCAGCAGATCCCTGAAAAAGAATGTGCCAACTTAGTCAGACTTGAATACTTGATAGATATTTGACTTGCAAAAAATCTTCACAGAAATCACAAATTAAGAACCTCAGAATCACCAAATGAATCCACATGTTGAACAGTTCTTCCTCTACTTGATGTCCCACCTGTTCCATTTCCAAATTGTAAGAGAATAATTATGCTCTATCGCAATATCCAAATTTTAGACCAGCTAAAAAGACATGCAAATGAATGGCACATCTATAAGATGAATACTATCACCTCATTTATTGACAGGTAATGAGCAACTTCATATAGCATTACGAACTAAAATATTAGGTTCCAGCACTAAACCTCAAATTGATGTTAAGTTTGAAAAGCCTGATCAAATAACAAAATTTTTGACCTGAAAAATTCTATTGAAATACATAGCAACATGAAACATGTATAATCTACTTTGATTGGCTGACCATGTGGCTTTAATGTTGGTTTTCAGTATCCCAATTATTACTTTGTAAAGTTTGGAGTTGAGATGAATTTCAAATCTAAGTTATGATTTATAGGGATTCAAATGCCACTTATGTAAGATAAAAATCCTTAGAATTGTATGCCTATTGGACTGCCTTATAAGGAGGTGTGGGTTCTATTCAACCAGAAAGAGAGCTTAAAATGGTGTATTTGCACAAAAGACTGTCAACTGCGGGGAGAAACTTGAATTCAAATGCTTTTTCTTCAATAACTTTGAATTCCGATGTTTCTTCAATTAGATTAATTAACCCATTTAACAAAAAGCACCTGTTACAGCCATAAGTTTTCCACAAACATGTCAAAGTTGTGAAATCGCATATTGGAAGAGCACTATGTTTGAAGTTTATGTCAGTTTTTTTTTTCCCGGGGGGGGGGGGGGGGGGGGGGGTTTT
>ML280416.1:44944-103814 GCA_005239495.1 Nicotiana undulata
GGGGGGGGGGGGGGGGGGGGGGTACTTAGTCAGAGGCGTTGTATTTGAAGGTTGCGGGTGCACTTTGGATTCAACCAACATTTACTTTGTATATAAGGTGTCCATTATACTAATATATCATTATTTTCTAAAGACATAAATGTATACATGAAAATTTTTGCTGAATTTTACGGGTGTCGGTGACCCCGCTCTCTATAACATAGGTCCGCCTCTGCACTTAGTGACTAGCAGAAAGAAAGTATATAATGTACCACAGCTACCAACTGAATCCCGAAAAACAATGGGACACAACCCCCAAAGTAAGATAAATCGAACGTCAATTTATCAGCATTAAATTCGGTGCCCTTATTTCTTTTTCAGGTTTTTTTTCTCACCAATGATTTGTTTATATTACTAAAATAAGGACATCAAATTCCCAAAGGAGTTCACGGCATCACTTGCACGCCAACTTGGGAACTTAGTCTCCCGAAATGCTACATCCACTAAGGATACAGAAAACATAGCTAGACTATGCGCAACAGAACAAAAAGATCTAGGTATATATACAAAATCTACTTTCTCCAAGTTGAACCACTGTATTGTCCAGCTACCTAAAAGGCTAAAACTGAATTATTTACTGCAGAAGGAGATACGCGATGCAATCAGCAATTCACTTAAAGTAATGCAATATTAAATCTTAAAAGAATCATTTAAAACTCAAAAGGGTATCCAAGATTCTGTAGCACAGTTGAACCGATAAAGAAACCCACAAAAAATTTTAAGCATTCAAATGGGAGCAAGAAATGGTGGGCTGAAAAATGGTGGTAGTAGATAGCAGTAGTGGAAAAAACACATTAACCCATACTTGGATCCACGTGTCATTGTGCATAACTTAATATGTGGATATCATGTAAAACACAAAAGGGTATTCAAGTGTGGCACAATTAATGTGATTAAGAAACTAGCAGAAAATATCAAGTTAAAGAGCGAAAGGGAGCAGCGGTGATGATTGGACTAAAAAAGAGCAGTGTACTGATTGTCATTGTGCACCATTTAAAGGCAGCCCGATGCATTAAACTCTTGCTATGTGCGGGGTCTGGGAAGGACAGGACCACACAGGGTCTAACATACGCAGCCATATCTTGCAGAATGCAAGGCGGTTTCTGCGGCATGAACCCTTGACCGAATGGTGACACGACGGCAACTTTTACCGTTGCGCCACTGCTCCCCTTCTCATAGTGCATCATTTGATCTTTAAAATCATGTAAAACTTTGTTATCAAAAAGCAATTCAAGATTTTGTGGCACAGTCAAATATACAAGCAAACCACCAAAAAGTTTACGTGATCAATCAGGAGGGCAAAGAGATGATGATTGAATAAGAAGAGTTGAAGTAGATATCATTACCGGACAGTCATAGTGCATAATTTAATTTTAAGAAATCATGTAAAACTCAAAGGATATTCAAGATTATGTAGCACAATTGAAGTAGTAGTACTAGTAAATAAGTAGTACTGGATTGAACAGTGTGTTTAGCATTTTTGACGGCAACTTCAATGAGACGGGGATCAAGAGAGGCCAAGCCATTGGGGTCCTGCAATTTCCTCTCAAGGAATTTGGCTAAAGCTGCTGCCTTGTTAGTCTTCATCGGTCCTCCTGGATGAGCCAGCCTGCGACCACACATCCATATCAATTAATCAATCAATCAACTCCTCCTCACTCACCGGCTATACAATAATCGCCCATATAAAGGCGGATATCTACATAAGTTATGAGTTCAGATGAATCAAGTAACTTTGGCTAAAACCATATATATATGCCACCAAATATACTAAATATATATAAATATTAGTTTCGAACCCAGTAACTCAAATGGTCTGTGGGTTACAGTGACATTCCAAACTCATAAAGTTCAAATTCTGGGTTCCCATGAGGCCTATATTTACTCCTCTCTACAGCTATATCTACATACATCTACTATATGCCTCAATCCCAAAATTGTTGGGATCAACTGTTCAATTTCTGAATGCACAGTAATCATTATTCATATAAAGATCATAGAGTTCTGGGGATTCGGGCTTTTTTTGAAAAATTTAACTTTTTGGTTTTATTATACCTGGGCTGAGGACGAGAAGAAGAGGGAGCAGAAGGGAGCGGTGCGAATTTGCTTCCGCGAAGTGCCTTTTTCTCTTCTTCAGTCAGTTTTTCCATCTCTCTGTATTCTCCTCTCCAACTTCGCCGGAGCAAAATTTCTCTGCAGGCAAGTAGGGCACAACGCCGGCGAAGTAACTCTTCTTTCTTCCCCCAGCCAAAAAAGACACCAGTTCTACCTAATATACGACGTCGTTTTGTAAAGAATCTTCACTCAAAATATAGAAATGACACCAGGCAGCCGCTCTAAAGTAATTAGTCCGTGTCCTGAATTTTAGGTTTGCAATTCAATTTACGAGGACAAAATATTTTTTGTGTCTTGAAATTAATATTTTTAATTTAAAATTTCATGATAAAATAAATACTAACTAATTTCTAAGTAGTATCACTAAAAATGGCTATTTGTGCGCTTTGCCCTAGTAAATGTGGACATTGATTATAGAAATTATATATAGCAGCTATTTAGGTTAGTTCTTCTATCTCGCCTTATTATTAGAAGATATAATTATAATTGGCGTAATGACTTTCTGGCTATTTAAATTTGTATCGGTTTGTAAAGTCGATACATGAACTTATATTTTTCCTATTTAAACATTTTAACTTGACGGAATGAATACTATTAAACATTTTCTATTGAACGTGTTCGCCAATCGCTCTGATATGGATGCCATGTCACATATTTGGTCTTTATTATATGACATGTGGATTTGTGGGTCCTATATTATTAGAAAGAAATTTAATTTTTAAAATTTTAATTTCTTTTTCTTTCTCTTTTTTCTCCACCTTCATCCTCACCACCCCAATCACCCTCTGTCATGCTTCCATCTTTCCGCCACCCATTTACGCATAACCCATGTAATAAAATTCAAGATCCATGAAATTTTCATGCCTGCACTCAGTTCTACTATCACTGAAGGCAAGATTGTCAGTTGGGTCAAAACTGAAGGTGATAAACTTGCTAAAGGTGAAGCAGTTCTTGTTGTTGAATCAGATAAAGATGACATGGATGTTGAACCTTTTTACGATGGTTATTTAGCTACTATTATTGTTCCTGAAGGTGGGTTCGCTCATGTGGGCTCCACCATTGCTCGAAGATGAAATTTCACTTGCAAAGGCGAAAATTCCGACATCCACTTCGAGTTGCGGTCAAGAAACGACTACCCCGGCTGCTACTGTAACCGAAGAGGTGGTTTCTCTGATAGCAACAGCAGTCGGGGGTTCACCATCCAATGCAGGGCCCGCTAAAATGTGGAAAGAAATATTTAGTCCTAAGAGAATAAAACCATTAAAAGAACAGGGAAATAGGTAAAAGAGGAGTTTGCATACTTCACATGAACGATTGATCAAATGTGCATTGCTTCCAGACCTTGTGCAATACTTTACATGAATGATAAAAAATGATTTTTTTTTACAGAATAGGGGAGTTCGCTTGGGAAGATGAGAGGTGGGAGGCAAGGGGAAAAGAGAAAGGTCTTTTTTTTTCTTATTTAATATTTTATTCTATTTCTAATATTATTTTTATAAAAATAAAACTATTCACGCGCCTTGGCAGCGTGATTTGCACACAATTTAGCCATGTCAGTTGTGCTACTTCCACTGAGGCTTAGTCAATGGTCAAATGTATTTATTAGGATTCATTCCGTCAAGTTGAAGTATTCAAATGGAAAATATATAAGTTCATGTATCAGCTTTACAAACCGATACAAGTTTAAGTGGCCAGGAAGCCATCACGCCATTATAATTAAACGGGAAGATTTGCAGCAATAACCACTCTTAAGGTTGTTATTTAAACCATAACTACAGTTGAAAAAATTAATGTGACTTTAGCCATCGGAACCAAAGTGTGGTTCATTTGGACTCAAGCGGCACATATAGGTTAAAAAAAGTGGGCACCATTTCATCTATAGCGCAGTTATCACTGCGATATACCATTTCATGGGCCACCGGTGGATCCTGAACGTGGTAGACGTGGCAGGTGTGGGCATAGAGGAAGGGGTGTCCCATGAGGTCGTGGTGGTCGGCGAGGACCATCCGTAGACGATATTATAGATGATCAGTCGGGTAACCACCCTGAGCCACACGATGCTCAGCATGACATGCCATCATTCAACCTTCAGTTGTCGCTAGGGACTTCGCATGTGACCCCATCAACTCCATTATTGATCGCGGGCACATCCATTATGTGACAGGAATGGGATCAGTATTTTCTTGATCCCCCAGAGCCATCGACGGTTGCTAATTTTCATCCGACACAAGAGGTGCATAGTGGGCGACGACTGAGTTATGTCTCATCATCGAGGGATGATGAGGATCTAGCACATACTTCATCTATTCCAGTGCACCTCGATGTTCCTACAGAGCCTTGCGGTGCTACTCAGCGCAGGTTTGTTTGTATTACTATTATTTCTATTTGTTTTTTATCTTATTGATTAGTCAGTAATATCTAAAGCAACAACAACAACATACCCAGTATTATCCCACAAGTGGGGTCTGGGAGGGTAGTGTATGCAGACCTTACCCCTACCTGATGAGGTAGAGAGGTTGTTTCCAATAGACCCTCGACTCATGAATAGGTGAAAAGAGAGAAAGGAAGAAGACGGAGGAGAAAGGGGAAGAAGAAAGAAAAAATAGAGGGACGAAGGACGATAAGTAAAAGGGGAGAAAGACAACTATAGTAACAACAACAACAACAACAATGAAACCAGTAACAGAGAATAGCATCAAACAATAGCAAACTGGAACATACTATATATAGAGTGAACAAAAAAAACAAAGAAGCTACTAATACTACTAAAACCGAATGAGGAACTCTCAACTACCTACTAGCCAACTACCCTAATCTTCAACCTCCACACCCTTCTATCCTGGATCATGTCCTCAGTGAGCTAAAGTAGCGTCATATCTTGCCTAATAACCTCTCCCCAATACTTCTTCGGCCTTCCTCTATGATACACTCAAATTATACCTTAATAAATAGTGTAAAGCGGTCGATGTCAAATATAATAACCCAACTAGGTTGGGGTCGAATCCCACAGGGAATAGGTGTGAAAAGATTACTTGAGTAGTGTGAAGCTTAATTTAAATTGTAGCTCTATTTTGTTAGCTAAAAAGAGTGTTGTAATTGAGTGAAATGAAGACAAGTATAATTCTGTAAGATTGTAATTAATTCGATTAACGAAACCAAGGTTGTGTCCCCTTCAATGGAATGTAATGCTATCAGTGTTAATATGATATATTTCTAATGGAAGGTACTTTGATATGCAAATGATTTCTAAATGACTACCCAATATTTTTCAATAGTTGGGTAGTATTTTCTCTTTATGATTTTTCCAAATATAAAAGAGTTGCAATTAAGAGCAATCAATTTATGCCAAATAGAACTCACTTATTCATAAGCGATTCTATTAAACAAGGTTTAAAAGCCTTGAGTTTTTATATTCACTTCTACCAAACCCTAACCCACTTTTCCAAGTAAGAAAGAGTAAAATGGCATTTGTTAATGTTTGCAACCACCAACAATAAATGAAGAATGAGAAATGAATAATATCAACCAACCATTATATATATATTCAATGGTAAACACCCATTAACATTACACCCATTTAGGGTCCAAAACCTTAGTATTTAAAACTAGTCACTTATACTAGAATACAAAAATAGAGCAATATTTAAAGTCATAATGCTTACAAAAGTGCAAGAATCTTTCTTCTAAAGCTTCCAAAAAGAATGAATATTCAATGCCTTTGATTTTAGTCTCTTTTTCAGACAAGATGACCCACAAAAACCCTAATAAATCTATTTATAGTAGGCTAAAAGTCGGAGCCAAACTTGGACAAATCCCTGCAGAGCAGTTATGCGGCCGCATACTGGTCGCAGATCACGTATGTGGTCCACATATCTTCAAAGTCATCGCAGAATCTCAAATCTCTGAACCCAGTTGTTGGCCGCATTTCAGTTATGCGGTCCGCATAACCATTATGCGACCACATAGTTCTCCGCCGAAATGCCTCTCAACTTCCTTGATCTAAGATATGGGTCATTATGCGGTCCGCATATGTGTTATGTGATCGCATAATGGATCAAATTTTCACCTCTTCAGTTTCCAAAACATCTGCTTCAATCTGCGATGGTTATGCGGTCCGCATATGTCTTATGCGACCGCATAATTGCATCCTTTCTGCTCTTTTGTGGCTTTTCGACTTATTTTCCGTGTTTTTGGGTCCTCAAGCCTCATGCACTGCAAAACATCAAAACTTCATAAGAATTTACTCAAAATGCATTGAAAGATGAACTAAAATCTATGTAATTGGTATCAAATGTGCCGAAATTCTACGACACATCACTCTACCCCTTCTTAGACCCGCCACGGCCAATCTCTCACACCTTCTAATAGGGGCATCCGTACTTCTCCTTTGCACGTGCCCGAACCATCTCAGCCTCAACTTCCTCATCTTGTCCTCCACAGGGGCCACTCCCACTTTGTCCCGAATAACTTCGTTCCTAATCTTATCTCTCCTGGTATGCCCACACATCTATCTCACCATCCTCATTTCAGCTACTTTCATCCTCTGAACATAGGAGTTCTTGACTGGCCAACACTCAGTCCCATACAACATAGTATGTCTAACCACCACTCTGTAAAACTTACCCTTGAGTCTTGGTGGCACCTTATTATCACACAAAACACCAGATGCGAGCCTCCATTTCATCCACCCCGCACCGATATGGTGGGAGACCTCATCATCAATCTCCCCATTAACCTGGATTATAGACCCGAGATACTTGAAACTACCCATTCTCGGGATGACTTGGGTATCAAGTGGGTCTAGTATTTCATGTAAACAACTTTTTATGCCGATAGCTTTTTCAGGTCGACATGGCAATACACATAGCGCATATTGGTGAGGCGCTATGTTTCGCGTTCTTACAAGTTGACATGCAGCTTAGTTCTTCTTAAGTTGAACCAAGAGATCAATATTCAAATACCATAACACTGGAAATAGATAAAGAAAGAGGGAAAACATGAAGTTGAATCCTTCTCCTTCTTGCTCCTAGCATGTTCTTGCCTCCCCAAAGTCTTCTCTCTTTCCAAAGTGGTGTATCTCCCTCAAAATCACATTTTAGGGTGTATTTATAGTGATTAGGGTTTATTTGGGTCGAAATTTCTTCTCCTATTTTGGACTATAAAAGTTGAATATTTCTACCCCTATACTGGTCTGGCGAAGTGACCCTCACTTCGCTGTCCGGGACTTCCCTGATTTCTTCTACTTCAGTCCCGGTCTGGTGAAGTGAGCCTCACTTCACTATCCGGGACGTTACTCTTCATATCTTTTTCACCAATTGTTCTCCCATTTGATCTTTTTCCGCGCAAGTTTATTCCTATACATAAGAAATGCGTAATGAGCATATTTTTCACTTCAAAAGCGATGTGATCACCCATAACTCGCGTAAGAAATAATATATAAACATACTCAAAAATTTGCATTTTTCATCCTTTATCACCACCCCACACTTAAACTCTTGGTCATTCTCGAGCAACTTAAAATTAAGCGCATAGGTAAGAAATAACTTTCAAAACATACTCAAGCATCACACCAATGACAATGGTTTATATCAACGCTTAGAACCCATCATATGCACTTTTCATACATTTTCTCAAGTTTTAAACCATGCCAAGATTATTTAAAATATTCATGTGACTCTTTCTAACATCCTCGCCTCAAATCTTCACTCCAATGCATTACACACTATGACTCGCTCCTTGTGCCAACTCAAAAATCAAGGTCTCTACCGATCCTTTGCAAATCATGTGCCCTCACCAACAAAACACAGAGAGAAAGTAGTCAACACACCCATATATAAGTTCAAGTATATTTTAAGGACTCACAGATCAGAAGAATTTACTCACTCTCACAAAGAAACTCCTATGCCACCCAAGTTCGTACCATAGGATTTCCCTTAGTGTAAGTCTTAACTAATATAAGCTTGCAAAGTCTAGGATCAAGTAGGACTTTACAGGTTGTAATATAGGCTAAGGGACGTGTAGGATTTTATTTGACAAAATAGTGACTAACCCTCCTAAGCAATTTAATACAATACACTTTACTTTTAAGTACCTTCTTGTCATGACCAACTCGATGTCTTGCCTTGAAATCATGCAAATTTAAGCCCTTCTTTATTAAGAACATCAATATATAGATATTTACTAGCCCACACCAAGATATGAGAGGTATTATTTAACTTGTTTTTTTTTTCACACTTTCCTTAATTTGGTATTTTCGGCTAGTAACGTTTTTTGTTTATACATAAGTGCACCTTGTCATCCTTGTTATGGTTCCACCCAAAAGCTACTCAATCTCTTTCTTTACTCTTCCAACTACTTAAGTGCTTTCGGAGGTAAAGGTTTAGCAAGATTTGATTAAGAATAAAGGGGATTCAGCTTGTAATGTGGTTGCCAAAGAAAAAGTCTACATGCTCAAAAGGGTTGACTACGAATAATATTAGCACTGATAGGCAAATAGGCTAAATGGTCAATCAAAGAAAGCCTCATAACTTCCCAACTAACAAGACTTAATCATTTCACTTTGCCTCACACACGGGGCAAGTTCTAGACTCACAAAGATGGCACAGAGTACACTAAAGTCTCACCTCACACAATACACATGACTCACTTAGGATGGCTCAGATCTGACTCTCGACGCAAAGCAACTAGAACATTCATCATAAACTTTAAGCACATGAGAATTAATCAAAAGAGTCAAAAGATGAGCATCAGTGTTAAAAGAAAGCCACATATGTTTTGAAGGCATATAATTCCAAAGATCGTGAAGAAAGTTCTTAGTGTAAATGCTCTGTCTCTAAGCCCCGATATAAACATGTCAACATGCGTAATACTCAAGTGCTTCCCATTCCATTATCAGTTCAAAAAGAAGAAGAAAAATGAAAAGCTTTTTGTATTTTTCTTTGGACTTTAAACCCTCAAGAAAACTGTCAAGGAAGTCCATCGTTGAGAAAGGTCCAAAACTTTTTTGAAAATTCTACCTACAAGAAAAAAAACTACTATCCGGTTCAAAGAGTCATTCCTTGGAAAAGAACCATGGTCATAAGAAAAACCAAGAGGGATTATTTCTACCTAATTATTTTTTAAAACTTTTTGTTGAAAACATATAAAATAACACAACTAAACTAGAATAGTACTCCACCCAAATAGTCTCTTCACCCCACAATTAAAATTGTGCATTGTCCGAATGCGCACCCACAAATACAAAAGGGTAAAAGAAACTCCTTGATAGGCCTTAGGCCGAAGAATTATCTCATGGGATACTCATACTTCTCCCAGACTTGATTCTTTGTGCGGGCACCCCACACTTAGTTTTGACCATCTCACTTTCTTTTGCTTTCTTCAAATAGCCTTGATTTCCATGCTCCTAGAGAAATTAAAACAAAATAACACTACAAGAATCATACAATAACAAACAAAAAAAATAAAAAAATAAAAGAAAGCAGTAAAGCTGGGTTGCCTCCCAACGAGCACTTCATTTAACACCGCGGCATGACGTGAAACACTTTCTGCCTCCACTTCAAACTTATGAATTGGACCCCAAGTTTTGCTTCAATTTTTCGGTTATGCTCCAAGGATGGTGGAACAAACCTAACTGTCCCAAGAAGATAATTTAGCATTCTGCTCTTCTTAGCCTTTAAATGAGGTGTTAATCCTGACTTTCTGGCAAGAAGAATTCTAGATTGTAAACACCTTGTTCCTCATTCCTTGACTCCTCAATTGGCTCGGATGAGTCTATTTCCATATCGTCATCTACACACAATATGGAAAAATACTTAGGGTGTGGACCAATGCGCTCAACTACATGAACCTTGGGATTGTCAACATCCTCAATAATAATGACACTAGAGCCAACTAAATGTGTATCTTCGATGTCCTTGGTTGACTCCAATATCTCTTCCACAACATCGACAGTTTCAAATTTTAGTAGGTTAGATTGTTGATGTTCTACTCCTACCTCCTCCATTAGAACCTCAATTTCGGTATCTAATCCATGCTCCTCTTGGCTACTATCCACGATATTGGCTTGTTGAGCATTAATTTCTTCAACTATTTGACTCACTTGTACCTCCAGGTTGTGAATAGTAGCATCTTGCCTTTGTATGTGTAGTTGTTTCTCATTATTTTGTTCCACAAGGCACCTTCGCATATCCTTGATCTCTTTAAGGTCATCATCCCTAGGTCCTTTGTTCCTATTAAATTCACAAGAAAAAGAATAACCATCAAATTAAAGGGTTGGGAGAAGATAATAAATATAAGCACAACCATGAAAGTGACCATCTTGACCACCACACATATCACACACATTCCACACATAAGATTGAGTTGGTGCACATAACTCGCTCTTGGGATTATTTTGATAATTTTGCCATGAGTGATTTTCTCCACATTAAGCATTAGGAAGATCAATAGTAGAATTTCCAACATCGAAACTCTCATAATTTCTAGATGCCATGTTTCTCAAATAAACAAGTAAAACTAAAACTAAAAAAATCAAAGACTAAAAAAAATTAAAATATAAGTTCAAACTTGAAACCTAGCAATATGTACACCTACAACTAGATTGTTAGTTCCCCGGAAACGGCACTAAAATTTGATCACGCCCAACTCTAGTCCTAAAAAGGATAAGCGGTCGCTGCAAATATAATCCGGTCTAAAAGTTCGAAGTCGAATCCCACAGAGAATTAAGGCTTATCTACAAATGTTTAATATCCCTAAGAAGATAAGTTTGAACAATTTTCTAAATTATAAAGATTGAGATTTATATTTCTAACAAATTAACTAACAAATACTAGAAAGAGGTAAAATAATCAACTGAGGAGACTAAGAGTTTGAGACAAGATTAAGGAGGCCTAGAGTTGTGATTTCCCCAATTATCGGAATCCTTCCCACTATACCTCCTATAAATTAGCCTAAGTATTCTCTACCGATCGTGAGTACTTCAGGTATCGTAATTCTCTTCCGAGCAACTATCACAATTTACTAGACATATTCTTCCGATCTATGCTAGCTGGCACTAGTGCACCGCTCACTAAGATAGCACCAAGGCTTTGTTATTCCTAATCCCACCTTTAAACTCTCCATATTGATCCCTCACATACGTTAGGAGTGATTTTGTTCAACAACTACCTAAATATGTACCCTTGTACCAGCAATACATACTAAATAGGCATAGTCAATGGAGAGCTCTTCAATCAATTGTAATAAGCACGTAGTTAAATAAGTAGAGAAATTCAAAGGCTCAATTATATAAAAACGTACCAAGAATTCATCCTCCAAAAGGTTCCATAAAAACCCTAGATAAGATATTAGCTATTCATGCTAGTATGTAAAAATAAAACACTAAAGTTCATAACAATGGAAATAGAGGAAGAAAGAGGGGAAAACGTGAAGTTTAATCCTTCCCCTTCTTGCTCCTAGTGTGTTCTTGCCTCCCCAAAGTCTTCTCGCTTTCCAAAGTGGTGTCTCTCCCTCAAAATCACGTTTTAGGTTGTATATATAGTGATTAGGGTTTTTTCGGCCAAAATTGCTTCTCCTGGTTCGGATTGGAAAAGTTGAATTTTTCTGCCCTGGTCCCGGTCTGGAAAAGTGACCCTCACTTTGCTGTCTTGGACATTCCTGATTTCTTCTGCTTCGGTCCCGGTCTTGCGAAGTGAGCCTCACTTCACTGTCCCAAACTTTTCTCTTCATCTCTTTTTCACCGATTTTTCTCCCATTTGATCTTTTTCCGCGCAAGTTTATTCCTACACATAAGAAACACGTAATGAGCATATTTTCACTTCAAAAGCAATGTGTTATAACTCACGTAAGAAATAATATATAAACATACTAAAAAATATGCACTTTTCATCTTTATCATTTACGAGAGGTAAATCGGTGAAGGTAGTTCAAAAGATCCAACAGGAACACATCATAATACAATCAATCCCTACCTTGAAAAAATTATGCTAGGTTGCTTTACTGATTTGGTTGACGACAAGTGGTATGGTGTTCTGTGTCCGTTGGAAAATAAGCCTATCAATATACACACTGATCCCAAAGTTGCAGGGCATATTAGTGAGGGCGAAGCGCATTCTACAAAGCTCGAAGGTATGCGAATTTGGGATGAAAAACTACAATGGGTTCCGCTTTACTCAAAACGATTTGATTATGAAGTACTATGTCACTGGAATGGGCTTGTTGTACCACAAACAGTGTCTGCAACCTTCCAAACAAATATACACAAAGATGAACCAGAAGTGATTCAGTGTCACGACCCCAAATCCTAACAGGTCGTGATGGTGCCTATCGTGGAACTAGGCTAGCCACTATCACATAATTACACAATTCCTTTAACAAAATTTACCAAAATCATTAACAACAGGTATAAAATCTTCTAAGTCTTTAACAGAACGTAATATAATCTAACAGTCTAAAACCATTCCCCAGAACTAGAGTCAACTAATCACGAGCATCTAAGAATAGTACTAACACTGCTAATGTCATAAAACAATATCTCAGAACAAAATACTAAATACTAATGAAGGAAGGGAAATGAGAAGCTGTGGACGCTGGACAACTACCTCGAAGTCCCGAATGCTGACGCTGATGAACGAATTCAGATGACTACTACTCAGAACCAGTACCTGGATCTGCACACAGTGGTGTTGGGGGTAATGATGAGTACGACAACTCAGTAGTAATGAAAATAAATCAAGTCTGAAGATAAGAAACACACAACACAAAATACCAATCCACAAATGGTAAAATACCGAGCCAATATAAAGTATACATCTAGTACATATGTGTGAAAACCAGTTTCTGTAAAAATCCTTTGAACAAGTATATTTTAAAATGTTTCTCAGTAAAACTTCCCAAAAATCTCAGTATGAAAAATGAAGTAATCATAATCAAAAGCTCAGCAAAATATCAGTATAAACTGCCCCTCGGGCCAAATCATCACTCATAATCAGTCACTCAACACCTCACCGTCACTCAGCACCTCACAGTCACTCATGCCTCCCAATCACTCATCACTCGGCACTCGCACTCAGTAGGTACCTGCGCTCACTGGGGGTGTACAGACTCCGGAGGGGCTCCTACAGCCCAAGCGCTATAACAAGCCAAACATGGCATCAATCACTCTGGCGCTTGGCCTCTCTCTCATATCATAAAGATCCTCACAACATTGGCCCTCGAGCTCACTCAGTCAGACACTCTCAACATGCCACTCGATCCATAAATAAACGGGGTTCTCGACCCAAAACAATATTTCATTTCAAGAAATAACAATTTCAACAAATCTGAGTGTCAACAATTTAACAAAAAGGACTGAGTGTAAAATCCTGATCAAAATAGTGAGAATATCAGAAAATAGCCCCCAAGGGGTTAAAACATATCGACGCTAGGCCCCAAACATGGCTTACAGCCCAAATATATCAAAACATAGTAATATTATTTAACATATACTTTGAAAGCAGTTTCGCAACTCAATAGTTGCTTCAAAAGGAACATATTTCCAAATTTCCAATTCGTGCACCCCCACACTCGTCATCTAGTGTGTGCGTCACTCCAAAATTGTGAAAGGATGTAAAGTCCGGGGTTTCATACCCTCAGGACAGGATTTGAAGACATTACTTACCTCAAACTAGCCCGAAAAGCTACTCCGCAACACGCTTTCCCCTCGAATCAACTTCCGTGTGCTCCAAATCTAACAAGTTCAGATTTTTCACATCAAGATATGATAGGGGGATGAAACCCAATAGAAAAATATCAACTTTAAGCACAATTCGCGAAATTAGCCAAAACCCGGCCCCCAAGCCCGCATCTCGGAACTCGAAAAACTTTATACCAAAACGATCCTCATCATCTCACGAGTTCGTACATATAAAAAACTCTGAAATCGGAGTCCGATTGACCCCTCAAATCCCAACTAAAAGGTCTCTTAAACTCAAGCCCTAGTTTCCCCTTTTTCCACTGATTTTCCTTAATTAAACACTGTTAATTTGATCCTTAATCACATATAATAGAGTTAATTATTCCAAAAGGCTTACCTCAATGTTGCACAAAGTTTTCCCTCTTCAAAAACCCTCAAAAAGCTCTATTCACGTTAAAAAATGGTGGAAAAGTGGGCAAGGGTCGCAGACTGGTTTAACATATACTGCCCAGGTATTTCTTCATCGCGATCGCGGACATCAGGTCACGATCGCGAAGAGAAATTTCACAGCCTTACTATTTAACCTTATGCGATCACGATTCATTATGCGTCAAACCAACGCGATCGCGGTCCTATCCATGCGACCGCGTAGCACAACTGACCAGACCCCACACGCGGCTCTCTATCTCTACGCGATCGCACTGCTTAAGCTGCCCAACCTCTGCGATCACGAACACACTTATGCGATCGCAGAGAGTAAAATCCTGCCCCTCTTAATTTTAACTACGCGATCGCAGTGAAGGATTTTATGCTGCACAAAAACCAGAAATTCTCTAAGGCCCGAAAATGTCCATTTGATCATTCGAAACACACCCGAGGCCCTCGGGACCTCAACCAAACCTACCAACATATCCCATAATATCATTCAAACTTATTTGATCCCTCAAAACACTAAAAAAGGCGCAAAAACACCGAAATCACATTAAATTCAAGCCAATGAACTTTGAAATTTCTAGAATTCACCAAAGATGTCAAAACTATCCAAAACACCTCCGATTGACTTGAAATTTTGCACACATATCCAAAATGTTATTACGAACCTGTTCCAACTTCCGGAATTCCATTCCGACCCCGATTGCCTATTTTCCACTGCCGACCAAAAATCGCCAAAAACTGACTTTCACTAATTCAAGCCTAATTCTACACCGGACATCACAAAAATATTCCAAACACACTCCTATGTCCCAAATCACCTAACGAAGCTATCCAAGCCATAAAATCCGCATTCTGAGATCATTTACCAATAAGTCAACTCTCAGTTGACATTTCCAACTATAAAGCTATTTTTAGAGACTAAGTGTCTCAATTCTCACTACAACCATACTGAACCCGAGCCATCCGACTCCAACACATCATAAACAGTATAACCAACCTATGAAAAGGCAAAACAATAAATATAATGCAGATTCTACTGAACGACCAGTCGGGTCGTTACATTCTCCCCCTCTTAAACAAACGTTCATCCTCGAACGGTCTAGAAACATACCTGGAGTCTCAAACAAGTGAGGATATCTGCTCTGCATCTCCCGCTCAGTCTCCCAAGTAGCCTCTTTCACTGGCTGACCTCTCCACCATACCTTCACTGAAGCTATATCCTTAGACCTCAACTTCCCGACCTGACGATTCAAAATGGCCACTGGCTCTACCTCATATGACATGTCATCCTCGAGCTGAACTATGATGAAGTCTAACACATGAGACGGGTCACCAATATACTTCCGGAGCATCGAAAAATGGAATACTGGATGAACACTCGATAAGCTGGGTGGCAAGGCAAGTCTATAAGTCACCTCTCCAATCTTCTGAAGCACCTCAAAAGGACCAATAAACCGGGGACTCAACTTTCCCCTCTTTCGGAACCTTATAACACCCTTCATGGGTGACACCTTCAGCAGTACCTTATCACCTTCCATAAAAGACACATCTCGGACCTTCCGGTATGCATAACTCTTCTGCCTAGACTGCGCCGTGCGAAGTCGCTCCCGAATCAACTTCACCTTCCCCAACGCATCCTGAACCAAATTTGTGCCTAATAGCCTAGCCTCACTGGGCTCGAACCAACCAACCGGAGATCTACACCTCCTACCATATAAAGCCTCATACGGGGCCATCTGAATACTGGACTGGTAGTTATTATTATATGCAAACTCCGTGAGTGGCAGAAACTGATCCCACGAACCCCAAAATCAATCACATAGGCACGTAACATGTCCTCCAAAATCTGAATAGTCCGCTCCGACTACCCGTCGGTCTGAGCATGACATGCAGTGCTCAACTCTACCTGAGTACCCATACCTCTCTGCACGGCCCTCCAAAATTGAGACGTGAACTAAGTACCTCTGTCAGAAATAATAGAAATCGGAACTCTATGCAATCGTACAATCTCCCTGATGTAGATACCAGCTAACTGCTCCGAAGTATAAGTAGTACTGACAGGAATGAAGTGCGCAGACTTGGTCAATCGATCCACAATGACCCAAATAGCATCAAACCCCTTCACAGTCTGTGGAAGCCCAACTACAAAATCCATGGTGATCCGCTCCCACTTCCACTCCGGAATATCTAACCTCTGAAGTAATCCACCTGGTCTCTAGTGCTCATACTTGACCTGCTGGTAGTTGAGACACCGTGCTACATACTCAACATTTATCTCTCTTTATCCGCCTCCACCAATACTGCTATCTCAGATCCTGATACATCTTCGTGGCACCTGGATGGATTGAATACCTCGAGCTGTGGGCCTCTGCTAATATCAACTCTCGAAGCCCATCCACATTAGACACGCAAATACGGCCCTGCATCCTCATAACCACATCATCACCAATAGTCACATCCCTGGCATCACCTCGACGGACCCTGTCCTGGAGAACTAACAAGTGTCGGTCATCATACTGGTGTGCTTTAATATGATCATAAAGAGAAGACATGGAAGCCATGCTAGCTAATATCCGCGGAGGCTCTGACAAATCAAATCTCACCAACTGACCCGCTAAAGCCTGAACATCAAGTGCTAAAGGTCGCTCTGCTGCTGAAAGATAGGCTAGACTCCCCAAACTCTCTGCTCTGCGACTTAGGGCATCGGCCACTACATTGGCCTTCCCCGGATGATACAAAATAGTAAGGTCATAATCCTTGAGAAGCTCCAACCATCTCCTCTGACGCAAATTCAAGTCCTGCTTCAGCAGATACTGCAAACTACGATGATCGGTGAAAATCTCACACTATACCCCATACAAATAATGTCGCCAAAACTTTAAGGCATGAACAATGGCAGCTAACTCAAGATCGTGCACTGGATAATTCTTCTCGTGCACCTTCAACTGTCTAGACGCGTAGGCAATCACCCTACCGTATTGCATCAGTACCACTCCCAAGCCAACTCTAGAATAATCACAGTAGATTGTATAGGAACCTGAACCAGTAGGCAAAACTAGTACCGGAGCTGTGGTCAATGCTGACTTGAGCTTCTGAAAGCTCTCCTCACACTCATCAGACCATCTGAATGGGGCACCCTTCTAGGTCAATCTGGTCAAGGGAGAAGCAATAGAAGAGAATCCCTCTACAAAGCGACGGTAATATCCCGCCAAACCAAGGAAGCTCCTAATCTCTGTAGCTGAGGACGGTATGGGCCAACTCTGCACCGCCTCAATCTTCTTCGGATCAACCTGAATACCCTCACTGGACACCATGTTCCCCAAGAAAGCTATTGAACCAAGCCAAAACTCACACTTGGAGAACTTTGCATAAAGATTCTCCTCTCTCAACCTCTGTAACACAAGCCTCAAATGTTGAGCATGCTCCTCCTGGCTACGAGAATATACCAGGATGTCATCAATGAACACAATGACGAAAGAATCAAGGTAAGGCTAAAACACATTGTTTATCAAATGCATGAACGCGGCTGGGGCATTGGTCAGCCCAAATGACATAACCAGAAACTCATAATGACCATATCTGGTCCTGAAAGCACTCTTCAGAATGTCAGAATCCCGAATCTTCAGCTGATGATACCCGGATCTCAAATCAATCTTAGAGAACACTCTAGATCCTTGAAGTTGGTCAAACAAGTCATCAATACGGGGGAAAGGATACCGGTTCTTCACCGTAACCTTATTCAGCTGCCGATAATCAATACAGATGCGCATAGAGCCATCCTCCTTCTTCACAAACAACACCGGTACACTCCAAGGTGACACACTAGGCCGGATGAACCCCTTATCTAAGAGTTATTGAAGCTGCTCTTTCAATTCTTTCAACTCCGCTGGTGCCATACGATAAGGTGGAGTACAGATAGGCTGGGTGCCTGACACCAAATCAATACCAAAATCAACATCCCTATCGGGTGGCATGCCTGGCAGGTCTGCAGGAAATACATTCGAAAAATCACGGACCACATGAACAGAATCAACAGAAGGAGTCTCACTACTAACATCCCTCACAAAAGCAAGATAAGATTCACATCCCTTCTCAACCATATGTTGAGCCTTCAAATAAGAAATCACTCTTCTAGGCACATGCTCTATAGACCCTCTCCACTCAACTCTCGAAACTCCGGGCATAGCCAGGGTCACGGTCTTAGCGTGACAATCAAGAATAACATGACATGGAGATAACCAATTCATGCTCAGTATCACATCAAAATCAACCATGCTGAGCAACAACAAGTCCACTCGAGTCTCCAGACCCCCAATAGATATCACACACGACCGATACACACGGCCCACAATAATAGTATCGCCCACCGGAGTCGACACATGAATAGACGTAACTAAAGACTCACGGGGCATACTCAGAAAGTGAGAAAAATATGATGAAACATAAGAGTATGTGGAACCAGGGTCAAATAAAGCCAAAGAATCACTGTGATAGGCTGATATAATACATGTAATCACCGCATCAGAAGCCATAGCATCAGTCCTAGCTGGGAGTGCATAGATACGTGGCTGGCCTCCACCGGCTCGACCTCCCCCTCTAGGGCGGCCTCTAGCTGCCTGACCACCACCCGTGGCTGCCTAGGTAGATGGTGAAGTAACTAGGGTTGATGTCGAGGGTTGAACCCTCTGCTGAGATGAACTACCAGGACGACGAGGACACCGCCTCCATAAATTCCCAAACTCTCCACACTCAAAACAACTACCTGGAGCTGGAGATGGGGACTGAAAGGAACCCATGCCGCTAGAATAGCCACCGGATGAACCATGCATAGAAGAACCTTGGAATGATGATGCTCTGGAGGAGCTCTGAGGTGGAAGTGCACCAAAAGAAGAACGTCCCGGATGAGAGCTGAGGGGACCCTGCCCCGAAGATGTGCCACTATAGGTTGGGCGAGCTAGCTAAAGAGGACTAAATGGACGACCTCTATTGTGCTGAAATTGCCCTCTGGAAGGGGCACCACTGAAGCTACCTGATCCCCGAGGCCTCTTGGCCTCCCTCTCCTCACTCTCCTACCTGCGAACCGACTCAATATCCCGAGCAATGTCAACAACCTGCTCAAATGTAGCTCCAGACACTCTCTCCCTGGTCATCAAAATCCGAAGCTGATACGTGAGACCATCTACAAACCTCCTGATCCTCTCCCTATCAGTAGGGACTAACTCAGAAGCATATCGAGCCAACTCAGAAAACCGCATCTCATACTGAGTAACTGACAACTCTCCCTGGCACAGCTTCTCAAACTGCATGCGTTGCTCCTCTCTGTAGGACTGAGGAACATACTTCTCCAAAAAGATCGTGGAGAACTGCTGCCAAGTGAGGGGTGTTGAAACAACCGGCCTACGCCTCTCAAATGCCTCCCACCAAGTGAAAGCAGCACCAACAAACTGAAATATAGCAAACGAGACCCCACTGGTCTCCAGAATACCAGCAGTACGGAGTATCCTCTGGCACTTATCCAGAAAACCCTGGGCATCCTCGCCCTATGTGCCGCTGAAAGTCGGAGGCTGAAGTCTACTGAACCTCTCCAGCCTGCGCTGCTCATCCTCAGGCATAGCTGGGACCACATAGTCCTGAACTAGGGCAACCGGCTAAGCTAGGACTGCCCCCGGTGTCTGAAAACCCTGTTGTGTCCGGGCAGCTGGAGTCTGAGTGCCTCCCCCAACCTAAGATGTGGCGGCAGTAGTAGACACAACAACAGCCTGAGCCAAGCTAGTACACACTGTCAAAATCTGAGCCAGGGTCTCCTGAAGACCCGGAATGACAATAGGCACTGCCGATGCCTGAGCTTGTCCCACTAGAGCACCCTCAGCGGGAACCTGGTCTTGAATAGTAGGGGGATCCTCTGGTACTTTCCTGGCTGCTGCATGGGCTGGTCCCCTACCTGTACCACGACCTCGACCCCTCGTGGGTCCAGCTGGTGTATGGTCACCTTGATTCGTAGCGCAAGTCCTCACCATCTGTGAGAGAATGAAACAACAGGAGTTTAGATTTCAAGAACCAATAGAATGGAATGACAGATTTCAAGAAAATGAGATTTTTCCTAAGAGTTCTATAGTCTCTCGAAGATAAGTACAGACGTCTCCGTACCGATCCACAAGACTCTACTAAAACTGCTCATGACTATTGAGTCCTATGTAACCTAGTGCTCTAATACCAACTTGTCACGACCCCAAATCCTAACAGGTCGTGATGGCGCCTATCGTGGAACTAGGCTAGCCACTATCACATAATTACACAATTCATTTAACAAAATTTACCAAAATCATTAACAACAGGTGTAAAATCTTCTAAGTCTTTAACAGAACGTAATATAATCTAACAGTCTAAAACCATTACCCAGAACTAGAGTCAACTGATCACGAGCATCTAAGAATAGTACTAACACTGCTAATGTCATAAAACAATGTCTCAGAACAAAATACTAAATACTAATGAAGGAAGGGAAAGGGAGAAGTTGTGGATGCTGGACAACTACCTTGAAGTCCCGAATGCTGACGCCGATGAACGAACTCAGATGACTACTGCTAAGAAATAGTACATGGATCTGCACACAGAGGTGCAGGGAGTACTGATGAGTACGCCAACTTAGTGTAATGAAAATAAATCAAGTCTGAAGATAAGAAACACACAACACAAAATAACAATCCACAAATGGTGAAATACCGAGCCAATATAAAGTATACATCTAGTACATATGTGTGAAAACCAGTTTCCGTAAAAATCCTTTGAACAAGTATATTTTAAAATGTTTCTCAGTAAAATTTCCCGAAAATCTCTGTATGAAAAATGAAGTGAATCATAATCAAAAGCTCAGCAAAATATCAGTATAAACTGCCCCTCGGGCCAAATCATCACTCATAATCAGTCACTCAGCACCTCACAGTCACTCATGCCTCCCAATCACTCATCACTCGGCGCTAGGCACTCACACTCAGTAGGTAGCTGCTCTCACGAGTCTGTACATATAAATAAATTTGAAATCGGAGTCCGATTGACCCCTCAAAACCCAACTAAAAGGTCTCTTAAACTCAAGCCCTAGTTTTCCCTTTTTCCACTGATTTTCCTTAATTAAACACTGTTAATTTGATCCTTAATCAAATATAATAGAGTTAATTAGTCCAAAAAGCTTACCTCAATGTTGCACAAATGTTTCCCTCTTCAAAAACCCTCAAAAAGCTCTATTCACGTTCAAAAATGGTGGAAAAGTGGGCAAGGGTCGCAGACTGGTTTAACATATACTGCCCAGGTATTTCTTCATCACGATCGCGGACATCGGGTCGCGATCGCGAAGAGAAATTTCACAGCCTCACTATTTAACCTTATGCGATCGCGAATAACACCACGCAATCGCGATTCATTATGCCTCAAACCAACACGATCGCGGTCCTATCCATGCGACCGCGTAGCACAACTGATCAGACCCCACACACGCCTCTCTATATCTACGCGATCGCATTGCTTAAGCTGCCCAACCTCTGCGATCGCGAACACACTTATGCGATCGCAGAGAGTAAAATCCATCCTCTCTTAATTTGAACAACGCGATCGCAGTGAAGGATTTCCTGCTGCACAAAAACCAGAAAAACCAGCAATTCTCTAAGGCCCGAAAATGTCCGTTTGATCATTCGAAACACACCCGAGGCCCTCGGGACCTCAACCAAACATACCAAGATATCCCATAACATCATTCAAACTTAGTAGAGCCCTCGAAACACTAAAAACAGCCCAAAAACACCGAAATCACATCAAATTCAAGCCTATGAACTTTGAAATTTCTAGAATTCACCAAAGATGTCGAAACTATCCAAAACACCTCCGATTGACCTAAAATTTTGCACACATATCCAAAATGTTATTACGAACTTTTTCCAACTTCCCGAATTCCATTCCGACCCCGATCTCCTATTTTCCACTACCGACCGGAAAATCGCCAAAAATTAACTTTCGCCAATTCAAGCCTAATTCTACACCGGATATCACAAAAATATTTCGAATACACTCCTAAGTCCCAAATCACCTAACGAAGCTATCCGAGACATAAAATCCACATTCCGAGATCGTTTACCAATAATTCAACTCTCAGTTGACTTTTCCAACTATAACACTATTTTTTTAGACTAAGTGTCTCAATTCTCACTACAACCATACTGAACTCGAGCCATCCGACTCCAACACATCATAAACAGTATAACCAACCTATGACACGGCAAAAACAGTAAATATAATGCAGATTCTACGGAATAACTGGCCGGGTCGTTACGTTCAGCGTTTGATGAAGGAGATTCTAGAGATGGTAAAGGCATTTGTTGTTCATCATGCTATGGATGATCTTAACTACTTGGAAGGAATGGAGGATCAGTAATGGATTTATTAGAAAATGAAAAATTACCTAGAGAAAATGATTATCCTGTTTTCCCAACAGTTGTCTAGTGGGAGGGACTACCTAAGTTTCTGCCACAGATGTTAGACGAAGGAGTCCCATATTGTTGTAGAAATCAAGCAAGAGATCCTATTGATGATAGCGATTAAATACGAGAAATGTGTGTCAACTGGAGTCTAGATTACGATTTCCCTGGTCCCGAAAGGTGCGTACAAGATGTTGACGAAGAAGATGAAGACGGTGACAATGAAATAGTGCCAGACAACGACGATAATGGCGAACGACAATTTTTTTTTAATTCCTTGGGTTGTATGTAAATGTTGTATTGAAACTTTAATTCTGAATATCAATTGCAAACATAATTTTATTTCATATATTTTACAACCATAACATTTACATAAATTTAATACAACAAAATTACTCCAATAAAACACTACGTTTATCCTTGATCATTAGGCACATTGGATTAACTGCCACCTGTAGCTGAATTACCACCGCTTCGCAAATCAGCTGAAGGACATTTACGGCGGTCGTGTGCCATATTTACACGCATAAACGTGTCACGACCCAAACTTCCCACCGTCGGGACCGTGATGGCGCCTAACGTTAAATCTGCTAGGCAAGCCAACGTGAATGTTTAATTTACCTTATTCCTTTATTATTATCCAATAACAGGTGAAATACAAAACCAACAGAAATGAAAGTACAAAATGAAGCAAAGTATAATAACTTAATTTAATACCGTTACGAATTTCACAATACCAACCCAGAATTTTGGTGTCACAAACTCACGGACTGTCTATGAATAATACATATAAAGGTCTGAATGAAATAAGTACATCTGTTTCCGAAATAACTAGAACAGAATACAAGAGAAGTAGGAGGGGACGCCTAGGCTTGCGGACGCCTGCAGGACTACCTCGGTGTCTCCACGTGGATTGAAGGCAGCCTCCTCGATCTAAGGTCCGTAGGGTCCTGTACCAGGATCTGCACAACGAAAATGTGCAGAGTGTAGCATCAGTACAACCAACCCCATGTACTGAGTAAGTGTCGAGCCTAACCTCGGCGAAGTAGTGGCGAGGCTAGGACACGACAACCATAACAACTTGTGCAGTTTAATAATATACGGAACAAATAATAACAGTAATAAATGAGCATCTAAGTACAAAGAAAAAGGGGAACATGCTGAGGGGAAAAATATCAAATACTGGAAATAACAGAATAAGACAACAATTCATATATCAACCTTAACAGCAGAAAATAGAAACACAAAGGAAATAGTGCACGACATATCAACCTATGCGTTCGCGACTGACCTGGTGCGTTCGCGTAGAGTAAACTTCCAAGGCTCCGCGTTCGCACCCAGGTTTGTGCGCTCGCACAGTGTAAACCAGCCCCCTTCCATGTTTGTGCATTGTGTTCTTGTGGGTTACCACGCGTTCGCATAGTGTAAATGTCTAGACACCAGCAACATCAATAACACCCAACGCCTATCTAAAACTCACCCGAGCCCTCGGGGCTCCAAACCAAACATGCACACAACCTCAAAAAAATCTTGCGGACTTACTCGTGCGATCAAATTGCCAAAATAATATCTTGAACAACGAATTTAGCATAGAAATCAAAGAAAAATCTCAAAACTTTCAAAGTTTCAAATTTCACCAATACGGGTCCGAATCACATCAAACGACCTCCGTTTCTTACCAAATTTTACAGACACAACTTAAATATCACATTGAACCTGTATCGGGCTCCGAAACCAAAATACGGGCTTGATACCATAAATTTCACATATAACTAAATTTCCAAAAACTCTTATATTTTCAAAAAAGCAACTTCTTTCAAAAATTCATTTCTCGGGCTTGGGACCTTAGAATTAGATTCCGGGCATACGCCCAAGTCTCATATTTTCCTACGGACCCTCCAGGACCGTCAAATCACGAGTACGGGTCCGTTTACCCAAAATATTGACCGAAGTCAACTTAAATTCAATTTTAAATGCAAAACTAGTATATCTCTCAGTGTTTCATATAAACGCTTCCCGAGTATATGCCTGGGCTGCGCACGCAAAACAAGGTGAGATAAAAAGAGGTTTTCAAGGCCTCGAAACACTGTTTTGACTTATAAAACAAGGGATGACCTTTTGGGTCATCACATTCTCCACCTCTAAAACAAACGTTCGTCCTCGAACGGACATAGAAAAGTACCTGAATCGTGGAAATGATCGGGATAACGGCTCCGCATATCGGACTCGTACTCCCAGGTAGCTGCCTCAACAGGCTGACCTCTCCACTGAAAACAAACCGGAGGATAAATCTCTGATCTCAACTGACGAATATGTCGGTCTAATATGGCTGCCGACTCATCCTCATAGGTCAAATTTTTGTCCAACTGGAAACTACTGAAGTCTTACACATGGGATGGATTGCCGTGATACTTCCGAAGCATAGATACATGAAACACAGGATGCACAACTGATAAATTCGGTGGCAACGCAAGTCTGTAAACCACCTCACCCACTCTATCAAGGATCTCAAACAGACCAATGTACCTAGGTCTTAGCTTGACCTTCTTTGCGAATCTCATCACGCCCTTCCTAGGCAACACCTGAAGCAACACCCTCTCTCCGACCATGAATGCCAAGTCACGAACTCTGCGGTCGGCATAACTCGTCTGCCTGGACTGAGCTGTACGAAGTCTATCCTGAATGCTCGACTAAAAGCTGTTGTTGTAGGAAAACTCATCTAATGGCAAGAACTGATCCCAAGAACCTCCAAATTCAATGACACAGGCTTGCAGCATATCCTCCAAAATTTGAATAGTACGCTCGGACTGCCCGTCCGTCTGAGGATGAAACGTTGTGCTCAACTCAACCTACGTGCCCAACTCACGCTGAACTTCCCTCCAGAAATGCGAGGTAAACTGCGTACCTCGATCAGAAATAATGGACACGGACACACCACAGGAATGAAATGCGCTGACTTGGTCAGCCTATCCACAATGACCTATACCGCATCTAACTTCCTCTAAGTCCGTGGGAGTCCAAGAACGAAATCCATGGTGATACGCTCCTACTTCCACTCATGAATCTCAATCTGCTGCATCAATCCACTAGGTCTTTGATGCTCGTACTTTACCTGCTGACCATTCAAGCACCGAGCTACATATGACACAATATCCTTCTTCATCCTCCTCCACCAATAATGCTGCCGCAAATCCTGATACATCTTTATGGCGCCCGGATGAATGGAATACTGGGAACTATGGGCCTCCTCTAATATCAACTCACGAAGTCCATCCACTTTGGGCACACAAATACGATCCTGCATCCGTAAGACTCCATCATCACCAACCGTAACCTTCTTGGCACCACCGTGCCGGACCGTATCCCTAAGGATACACAAATGAGGATCATCATACTACCGGTCTCGAATACGATCAAATAATGAGGAATGAGAAACTGTATAAGCTAGAACACGGACGGGCTCAGAAACCTCCAATCTCATGAACCGATTGGCTAAAGCCTGAACATCCAAAGCAAGCGTCTCTCCCTGACCGGAATATAAGCAAGACTACCCATACTGGCTAACTTCCTACTCAAGGCATCGGCCACTACATTGGCCTTCCCCGGATGATATAAGATGGTGATGTCATAGTCTTTCAACAGCTCCAACCATCTCATCTACCTCAAATTCAACTCCTTCTACTTGAACAAATATTGCAAACTCTTGTGATCAGTGAACATCTCACAAGACACGCCATATAAATAATGCCTCCAAATCTTCAGTGTGTGGACAATGGTTGCTAACTCCAAATCATGAACTGGATAATTCTTCTCGTGGACCTTCAACTGACGTGAAGCATATGCTATAACCTTGCCATCCTGCATCAACACTGTGCCAAGTCCAACCCGAAAAGCATCACAATACACAATATATGCCCCTAAACCTGTAGGCAAAACCAACACCGGTGTCGTGGTCAAGGCTGTCTTGAGCTTCTGAAAGCTCGCCTCACACTCGTCTGACCACCTGAACTGGGCACCCTTCTAAGTCAACCTGGTCATTGAGGTTGCAATAGATGAAAATCCTTCCACAAACTGACGATAGTAACCTGCTAAGCCCAAGAAACTCTGAATCTCTAAAGCTGGTGTGGGTCTAGGCCAATCCTTGACTGCTGAAATCTTCTTGGGATCCACTTGTATACCCTCTGCTGATACAACATTACCCAGAAATGCAACTGAACTCAACCAGAACTCACACTTGGAAAACTTAGCATACAACTGGCTGTCCTTCAGAGTCTGGAGAACGACTCGAAGGTGCTGCTCGTGCTCCTCCTGGCTGCATGAGTAAATCAGAATATCATCAATGAATACAATCACGAATGAATCCAAATAAGGCCTGAACACTCGGTTCATCAAATCCATAAAAGCAACCGGGGCATTTGTCAACCCGAATGACATGACTAAGAACTCATAATGCCCGTACCAAGTGCGAAAAGTTGTCATAGGGACATCGGATGCCCTAATCCTCAACTGATGGTAGCCAGATCTCAAATCAATCTTCGAAAATACGTTGGCACTCTGAAGCTGATCAAAAAAATCATCAATCCTCGGCAATGGATACTTATTCTTAATGGTAACCTTGTTCAATTGCCGGTAATCTATTCACATTCTCATCGACCCATATTTCTTCTTAACGAACAACACCGGCGCACCCCAAGGCGAGACACTAGGCGTAATAAAGCCTTTATCAAGCAAATCCTGCAATTGTTCCTTCAACTCTAGCGTGGCCATGCGATATGGCGGAATAGAAATAGGCTGAGTGCCCGGAGCCAAATCAATGCTAAAGTCAATATCCTTGTCGGGTGGCATACCCGGTAGGTCTGTAGGAAACACCTCAGGAAACTCATGAACAATGGGCACAGACTCCATAGAGGGAACCTCGGCATTGGAATCACGAACATATGCCAAATAGTCCAAACACCCATTCTCGACCATGCGCCGAGCCTTCACATATGTGATAACCCTGCTGGAAAAATGACCCGGAGTCCCTTTCCACTCTAGTCGAGGCAACCTCGGCAACGCTAATGTCACGGTCTTGGCATGACAATCCAGAATAGCATGATAAGGCGACAACCAATCCATCCCTAGAATGACATCGAAATCTACCATATCAAGGAGTAGAAGATCTACACTGGTCTCACGACCCCCAATAACCACTACACATGAACGGTAGACACGATCTACCACAATAGAATCACCCACCGGTGTAGAAACATATACAGGAGTACTCAGAGAATCATGAGGCATAATCAAATAAGGAGAAAAATATGATGACACATAGGAAAATGTGGACCCCGGATCAAACAAAAATAGAAGCATCCCTGCTGCAAACTGAGACCATACCTGTGATGACTACATCGAAGGCCTCAACCTCAGGTCTGGCTGGAATAGCATAACATCGGGGCTGGGCCCCACCAATCTGAACATCATTGGTACGTCATATTGTTGGCTGGCCTCTGCCCCTAGTAGCCTGGCCTCCACCTCTAACTGCCTGAACTCCACCTCTAGCACCTCGACCTCTACCCCTAGCTGGCTGAGGGGTGGTGGAGCACCTGATACGGGAATCATAACAGGAGAACCCTAGTGTTGAGAACCACTCGAGGCTCGGGGGCAAAATCTAGCAATGTGCCCTGAATAACCACAAGTATAACAGGATCTCCGCTGCTGAGACTGTTGGCCCTGAAACTGTCCCTGTCAACCTGAGTAACTGCCCTGGAAGCTCTGGAGCAGCAGTGCACTAGTAGGAGTTGGTAGTGCACCGTAGAGCAACTGATCAGAATATGGCATGTGGGGACCACGACTACCTGGAGCACTGCGAGACTCTTGAAGCGCTGACCGATACGGCCTAGGAGGATGGCCTCTACCAAAAGAATCCCTGCCTCCAGATGAGGCACCACTAAACCGACCAAAATGATGAGGCCTCTTGTCAGACCCATGACCACTGCCCTGTGATAAAACCATCTCGACTCGCCTAACCACATTGGCCGCATCCTAAAATTTAATATCACTCCTTGTCTATCTTACCATCTGCAGTCTAATCGGCTAAGATAATCCCTCAATGAACCTCCTAACCCTCTCTCGGTCGGTGGGAAGTATCATAATAGCATGTCGAGCCAGGGTGATGAATCTAGTCTCATACTGCGTGACTGTCATAGAACCCTGCTGGAGACGCTCAAACTGCCTCCAGAAATCCTCTCTCTAGGTGATAGGAAGAAACTTCTCCAGGAACAAATCAGAGAATGGAGCGCAAGTCAGAGGCAGTGACCCAGCTGGTCTGGTCAAGCAATAATCCCTCCACCAAGTCTTGGCGGGACCTGCAAGGCGGAATGTAGCAAAATCGACCCCATTGGTCTCTACTATCCCCATGTTCCGAAGAACCTCGTGGAAACTGTCTAAATAGTCCTGGGGATCCTCTGAAGGTGCACCGCTAAAAGTAGTAGTAAACAACTTGGTGAACCGATCCAATCTCCATAAAGCATCAACAGACATACCTGCTCCATCACCGAACTGAGCCCCAATACCTAGCTGAACTACCCCAGTTGTCTGAGGTGCTGGAGTCTGGAACTGAGAAGCCAACCGCTCCGGAGTGCGCGTAGAGGGAGTCTGGGCTCCTCCCACAGCTTGAGAGACGGTTGGTACTGTAGGAAGTAAACCTGCTTGAGCAACGCTCTCCATGAGGCCCACAAGACGGACCAGAGCATCTTGGAGTACGGGGGTGGCAATGAACCCCTCGGGAACCTAGGCTGGCCTAACCGGGACTGTCTGGGCAGGAACCTCATCAACAAACTCTACCTGAGGCTCCACCACTGGGGCTGCTGCTCTGGGATGAGCTCTGCCCCTGCCTCAGTCTCGTCCTCGGCCCCTCATAGGAGATGAAACTAGAGACTCGGGTTGCTGATCAGTAGATGAAGAAGCACGTGTTCTCGCCATCTGCGAGAGAATATAATAGAAGTTCAGTTAGCATTTAGAACTCAAATCGCACGGCAGAGAAGAATAGATGTGAAGTTATTCCTAAAATCTGCAGCCTCTGAGGGATAAGTACAGACGTCTCCGTACCAATCCCTCAAACCCTACTAAGCTTGTCCGTGAATTGTGAGACCTAAGCAACCTAGTGCTCTGATACCAACTTATCACGACCCGAACTTCCCACCGTCGGGACCGTGATGGCGCCTATGGTGGAACTAGGATCCGTACCAATCCCTCAAACCCTACTAAGCTTGTCCGTGAATTGTGAGACCTAAGCAACCTAGTGCTCTGATACCAACTTATCACGACCCGAACTTCCCACCGTCGGGACCGTGATGGCGCCTAACATTGAATCCGCTAGGCAAGCCAACGTGAATGTTTAATTTACCTTATTCCTTTATTATTATCCAATAACAGGTAAAATACAGAACCAATAGAAATGAAAGTACAAAATGAAGCAAAGTATATAACTTAATTTAATACCGTTACGAATTTCACAATACCAACCCAGAATTTTGATGTCACAAACTCACGGACTGTCTATGAATAATACATATAAATGTCTGAATGAAATAAGTACATCTATTTCCGAAATAACTAGAACAGAATACAAGAGAAGTAGGAGGGGACGCCAAGTCCTGCGGACGCCTGCAGGACTACCTCGGTGTCTCCACGTGGACTGAAGGAAGCCTCCTCAATCTAAGGTCCGTAGGGTCCTGTACCGGGATCTGTACAACAAAAATGTGCAGAGTGTAGCATCAGTACAACCGACCCCATGTACTGAGTAGGTGTCGAGCCTAACCTCGGCGAAGTAGTGACGAGGCTAGGACACGACAACCAAAACAACCTATGCAGTTTAATAATATACGGAACAAATAATAACAATAATAAATTAGCATCTAAGTACAAAGAAAAAAGGGAACATGTTGAGGGGAAAAATATCAAATACTGGAAATAACAGAATAAGACAACAATTCATATATCAACCTTAATAGCAGAAAATATCAACACAAAGGAAATAGTGCACGACATCACCCTTCGTGCTTTTACTCTCATCCTCACCAAATAGTAAATGCAAACGCACGGCATCGCCCTTCGTGCTTTTAATCTCATCCTCATAAATCATTAAAAATGGCACATCATCACCCTTCGTGATTTTAATATCATAATATGGCACGGCATCACCCTTCGTGCTTTTACGCTCTTTCACAATATCATACACGGCATAACCCTTCGTGCTTTACACTCTTCCTCACCACAACCATATCAATGACAACAATCCGGCAAGGAAATTCAACAATATAAACAACAATAATAAAATCATAACGTCCCGACAAGGAAACCACAATAGAATCAATACCATCCCGGCAAGGGACACAGCTATAACTAATCTCATTTAGTACATAACTTCATATAAAACTCCTCAACTGGTACCAATACTCAACACTAATCAACATCAAGAAATTTCCACCAATACGAATAACCACAAAGTGAAACTCAAGTAATAATCAATGAAAAATCACATAATTCACAATATTTGACTCACTGGCATGCTTGACACCAACATATAGGTACTCGTCACTTCACCTATATGTTGAACATGATATTAACACATAGCAAATAGGACACAACACCTATTCCCTCAAACTAAGGTTATGCCAAACACTTACCTCAAATTCCACGACCAAACTCAAGCCTCGATTACCGCTTTCCCTTTTGAATTTGACTCCAATTCACTTGTATCTAGACATATTTAACTTAATAACATCAATAAATACTAAACAATTCAATCCCAACGCTTAATTATAGGTTTTTATATCATTCTTCCCAAAAAGTCAAAAATCGACCCCGGGCCCGCTTGGTCAAAACACGAGGTTCGGACCAAAACCCTATCACCCATTCACCCACGAGACCGAATATGTAATTAGTTTCGGAATCCGATCCCAAAACAAGGTCTAAATTCTAATTATTGAAAAACTCCTAACTCTACCCAAAGCCCTAATTTTCTACCTTTAAGAACATGATTTTGGCCTAGAAAGCTAATGTATGTTAATGGAAATTGAAGAAAACGAGTCTAAGAACACATACCTATAGTTTTGTGGTGAAATCCCTCTTCAAAAATCGCCCAAGTTCGAGTTTAGGTGAAAGAGTTTTGAAATTTTGAAACAATCCCGTAATTGGTCTGTTTTTAGAAGACTGGACCATTACTCTATGCGTTCGCGTGCCCTTGGCCGCGTTCGCATAGTTTTGACTTCCCTAGCCTATGCGTTCGCGAGCTACAGGACGCATTCACATAGGTTTGACTCCCCTTACCTACGCGTTCGCGAGCCAGTGGCCGCGTTCGCACAGGGTAATGGCTACCCATCCCCCAGACCCCTTCCTACTCTATGCGTTCGCGACTGACCTGGTGCGTTCGCGTAGAGTAAACTTCCAAGGCTCCGCGCTTGCACCCAGTTCTGTGCGTTCGCACAGTGTAAACCAGCCCCCTTCCTCGTTTGTGCATTGCGTTCGCATGGGTTACCACGCGTTCGCATAGTGTAAAAGTCTGGACACCAGCAACAACAATAATACCAGATTTTTCGAAGTTTCAAAACACCCTGACGCCTATCCGAAACTCACCCGAGCCCTCGGGGCTCCAAACCAAACATGCACACAACCTCAAAAACATCCTACGGACTTACACGTGCGATCAAATTGCCAAAATAACATCTTAAACAACGAATTTAGCATAGAAATCAAACAAAAATCTCAAAACTTTCAAAGTTTCAAATTTCACCAATACGGGTCTGAATCACATCAAACGACTCGTTTCTTATCAAATTTTACAGAAACAACTTAAATATCACATTGAACCTGTACCGGGCTCTGGAACCAAAATACAGGCCCGATACATAAATTTCACATATAACTAAATTTCCAAAAACTCTTATATTTTCAGAAAAATAATTTCTTTCAAAAATTCATTTCTCGGGCTTGGGACCTCAGAATTCGATTACGGGCATACGCCCAAGTTCCATATTTTCTTACGGACCCTTCTGGACCGTCAAATCACAGTTATGGGTCCGTTTACCCAAAATGTTGACCGAAGTCAACTTAAATTCAATTTTAAAGGCAAAACTAGTATTTTTCTCAGTTTTTCATATAAAAGTTTCCCGGCTATACGCCCGGGCTGTGCACGCAAAACGAGGTGAGATAAAAGGAGGTTTTCAAGGCCTCAGAATACCGTTTTGACTTATAAAATAAGGAATGACCTTTTGGGTCATCACAAAGCGGTATCACCAACATCCATTTGGTTCCGTATACGCATTCTTTATTGCACTTGCTGACGCACATAATCCTTGTTGCACACCCTTTTAAATGGTTCTGGCGGCCAATAATTCTCAGCACCCACTGGCTGCAACTGTCCACTATAGGTGTTTAAGTATGCAGCAACACTATATTCTTTATCAACGTACTCCGTTGCCACGAAACCTGTATGTTGAAAGCATTTCATGGGAAGTGATAGATTGACCATTTTCCACAAGAGCATAATCTTCTGGCTCCATTGATGGTGTGCGTATTATTCCCACAGTTGTGATGCATACCAGTGCGAACTTCAAAAATATTTCGTTCGTTGCAATACTGCAAAAATTAATGTCATTGTTGTCGCTTCCTATATTTCTCAAATAGTTTCAATGGTTGCATAAATTCAACCCCCCTTTCCATCAATGACGTTTCACCTCTAGATCTTTCAATAAACCTCTCCACCATCTTCTTGAATGACATTCACACCATGGCAGTGACTAGAAATCCACATGCACACTTCAGTAACCCATTGAAAGACTCTGACACATTCGTAGTCAGAATTCTCTATCTTCTACCACTATCCGCATGCAAAGTCCATTTGTCAAGCTCATGTCGCATAAACCAACAATAGGCTTCTGAGTCTTCCTGCCTTATCAATTCCATTCGACTCCTGAATTCACATTATTGGTGATCTATTTCAGCCATCCACATTAAATCATACAAGTCCTTGTTCAGATAAGCCCTGTGGAAGTTGGCCTTCAAGTGCCTAACACAGTAATGGTGGTAGGCATATGGTTCATTCCATGCATGCAAATCCACGTCTCTTGGCTTTCATTGGCGCAAATAGCAAATGCTAGGGAAAATATACTTACATTAGCATCTACAACAACGACGATCAATAACTTAATATCATACTTTCCATAGACATGAGTGTCGTCTATGGATATTACCGTCCGACAATGCACAAAACCGTCAATGGATGGTTTAAATGCCCAGAACAAATATCTGAATATTTATTCTGGTATTCCCGGACTCCGTTCAAGCTTCCATTCAACAATAGTCCCGGGGTTAAAGTGTTGCAATGGAGCCATGTACCTTGGTAGAGAGACAAATGACTTATCCGAATTACCATAAACAATTTCAAACGTATGTTTACGCCCAACATTCAGGTTAATATGATTCCCACTAAATGAGTCAATATCACAATTGTGGGTGTCAATGTATTTTCCCATGATCCACATATTTGTTTTCAACTTTCTCACGCGTAGCATCCAATTACAACCTTGAAACCATCTACGAAAAATAACCTTGTATACTTCCGGAGATGACTCATGAACCACGATCTCACGACACTCTTTTATGCTTTACATTCGCAGCGCCCTGCTTAGGCGCGCTTTATCAGCAAAAAGCATGCCCTTTGACACACTGTTGCTCTAGATTCATCCCACATTGTTGTCCGGATTTCGTCAAGATCCCTTGTAAGGGCATCGACATCCGCCATACTTGGCAACTGATCAAGGTAAGGAATCTCCCTTGAATGAAATGGCACATGAGACTCGTACACTATTGGTCTGTCGGGAGGTGGATCATGCTCCCTCGTCAAATCAGGTTCATCATTCTTGTCCTCGTCATCGTCACACTCATCAAAGAAGGGTGTGTCATCTCCAAACTCATCATCATTGTTGTCATAATCACTATCATCTTTCTAACTCTGCGTATCTGCCAGGTTCCGATTAAATATGTTGTCTTTGGGCAATTGAGTGAGGACAGGACCTTCAAGTTGCTTGTTTTCACTGCACGACCAATAAAATAATAAGTTTCTCAAATTCATCCAAACTTTACATATAAACTTTATCACCTCACTTACAAATCACAATGTGTTGATAACCCATGATGCACATTATCCTGTTGGTGATGACTCCCGGATGGACCATCATGATCCAACATACCAAAACTAGGCATATTTTAATTGTATGTTGGTTCTTAACTTGTAAAATTCATATCTGGCTGATATCCCCTGTAAAATATATGAGTGTTAATATAAATTCAATACATAAAAATAAACATTAAAACACAAAGAATAATTGAAGTTTACCACTCAGCTTGTGGATTATGTAAACTTGGGGAGAAATTATGTCATCGGTCCTCATGCACCCGTGGAGATAAGTTTAGATCAGGCAAACTCTTTCACCCGGAACCTGTTCAACTAAAACTGCTCCAAAATAACCACCCGACAATTGAGGGATATCCCTACTTTGTGAAACCTCATTATTGCGAACGTCTTCAGCCTTGACGTACATTTTCAATATTTTTTATCACAAGAAGTTCTCGGTGTTCATCCGGAGTCCTCAAAAAATCTGTCAGAGTTTCATCGTCTTCGATGTTAAACTCAGCATAACAAGCAATTGTCGAACGCCCTGCATAAACCCAAACTAGTTCTCGGAAATGAACACACTTGTTATATAATTGTTGAATATTTTGTGTTACTTGTTGATTATTTTTATAATTGTATAACAATAATATATGCATCCAGTGTTATTTAGCGACCTTTAGTGACGTCCTTTAGTATAGTAGAACTATAAATACGTTATAATTTATGTTATTTAGTGCCCTTTGAAGTGATGTGCCTTTAGTGTTATTTAGTGCCCTTTAGTGTACCTTTAGTACTCTTTGGTATCCTTTAGTGTAGACCAATAAATACGTGTTGTCATTAACATAGCTGGTTAGAGTAATCAAATATTAATCAATTATTAATTGCATAGTTAACGTATTATCATATATGAATCATAAAATAATTAATTGTCAATATAAAAGAGACTCTACTGGATAGTTGTATAAAATATAATAAATTAACATATATAATGGTTAGGAATGAAATAAATAATTTATAATAGATTATATGAAAATAGTTATTAAACTTTAAAAAATTATATCTATTAGTTAAATAAATTAAGTATTTAGTATTATCTTACGAGAATGTAGCTTCGCCTCTACCTGCTATCTCCCGCCAGCACAGAACAACTCTGTCCACCAAGACTTGGACAGAAATCTCCTTCACTTATACTGCATATATATATATATATATATATATATATATGTGTGTGTGTGTGTGTGTGTTTGTGTGAGCTTTCTTGTTACTCTGTAGGCTTTCCATATTTGTTACTCCTTCCGGTCCCAAATATTAATCGTTTTGACAATATGAATTTATTTCAAAATATTTGACGTTTTAGTAATGTACGCTCACCTTAATTCTTCTTCATTTTTTTTATTGTTACGGTGATGTTCTTGGCCATCTTGCACGTACCTCAATTAATTTCACGAGGTACCTAATATCTCGCATCAAGTACTAAGTAACTCTGTCCATCAAGGTTTGGACAGATGAGAAGAAATCACCTAATATTTTTGCGCAAGATATTTGCACATGAGACTTCATGGTTCTCAATTCACTTCATTGATTGACCACTAGGCCACAACCTTAATTCGCCTTCAATTATACTGCAAACATATACAATGAGGAAAAAATTGAGCTTTTCTTGTTATTTATTGTGTAGGCATTCCATAGTTGTTACTCCCTTTGGTCCTGAATATTAGTGCAATCTGAATTTGTTTCAAAATATTTGACGTTTTAGAAAAACAAGAAGTCATAATGCTTCTTTCCGAATCTGCCTATACCGTTCTAATTAGTGACGTGTTAATTAAGTGAGACCTTTAATAGGATTTTAATTTGTTATAGATCGAACAGGGCAATTGCAGATTATTTGTCGCGTGACCTTCCAGAAAAGTTATGTGCAGATGATGTTTATGTCACAGCTGGTTGCACTCAAGCCATTGAAATAGCCTTGTCAATTCTGGCTCGCCCCGGTGCTAACATATTGCTACCAAGGCCTGGTTTCCCTATTTATGCACTTTGTGCCGCCTTTAGACACATCGAAGTTAGATACTTTGATCTTGTTTCAGACAAGGGCTGGGAGGTTGATCTCAATGCCGTCGAAGCTCTAGTGATCGTAACACTATTGGCATAGTTGTAAATTCAGGGAATCCTTGTGGAAATGTTTATAGTTATCAGCATCTTCAAGAGGTTGCTCTTAGTACTCTTTTTACACACAACGATTACTCCGTTTTATTTCATGTCATGACGTTTAAGAATGTAAAGAAATCTTTGCATGGTGAGACTGCAGATTTTCGAGGACATGGCCCGTGATAGGAAGGTCTGGAGGTCAAGCATCAGGGTTGTAGGATAGGGGGTAGTAGAACTTTTCATACTTCATTCCCGGGGTGGGGCGGGGCGGGGCGGGGCGGGGCGGGTTTGGATAGGGTTGATCTTAGAGGGCTTGCGGTTTATGTTGAACGCACTCCATCCTTGCTATTTATCTTAGCACCGGGCCTTAGATATTGGTTGATGTTATTGCATGTCATTTATCTTATGGTTTCTATGCTTATGCTACTATTTCTACGATTTCTGCTGGAGTTACTAATGAATTGTCTTTTCTTGTTTTTATTTCCGTCCTCCTGAGTCGAGGGTCTATTGGAAACAGTCTCTCTTCCTATCGGGGTAGGGGTAAGGTCTGCGTACGCATTACCCTCCCCAGACCCTACTTTGTGGGACTTAACTGGGTAGTTGTTGTTGTTGTATTTAGTATTATCTTAATGATGACTAAAATAGTTAAAAAATTGACAGTACATAAAAGAGACCGCGTCATATTTTTTTGGTAAAAGGTAACAAATTAACATAAAAATCGTTACGAACGCAATAAATACTTAATAGTACTTTATATAAAAATAATTATTATGATAAAAAGTCAAACAAATTAAATATTTAATATTCTTATAAGGTGAATAAATATAATAAAAAGTTGACAATACAAATAAAACAATGCCGAATTTTAGTTGTAAAATCCTAAAAACCAATATATAAATAAATATTTTATATCAAATTAAGTAATAATATAAAAATTTATGAATTAAATAATAATATAAAAAAATATCGCAAGATATTTTGAGACGTTAAACGATTAAAGAGCACAATATTTTAATTAATATTATTCAATTTACAAGCATCATCATAGATCAACTGCCTGTGCATCTTGGACCTGCTTCTTGAGAGTTGCTTTTGCACTAGGCGGTCCATAGGACATCATACAATTGGGATGGAGAGGTACTTAGCTAGAACTTCCAACCGAGACATATTGACGTTTTTTGGCAGTTTATTAGGGACCACCCACTTCATCCTCGTACAGTTGTGTGCCTTCAGCGGACTGGTTTTTACCGGACTGTAGAAGTCAGCAATTCGATTCCCCTGATCACGGCTCAAATCGAGCAGTGGAGACTTGAGACTCATGCATTTCATTTGCGTATCGGCGAGGCGACCATCACGCTTGAGGACGTGGAGGTATTATTCGGGCTGCTAGTTGATGGTTTTGCTTTCCACTACCCCCTATAAATGCCTAATATTTGCTCTTTCTTTTTCTTCTTTTATGTTTATTATGTGTGTATATGTGAGTTTTAGAAGTTGCCTATAGTTTAATTAAGAAGGGAATAAAAGGTTGGGCTAAGTTGCATTTTTAATTGAAATGGGCCGAAAAATTAGACCAAATCAATGGCCCAATGGCACTGACCCTGTCCAGATGAGGCCAGCTAGGGAGATGAGCTAACGACGTAGTTTCATGGTGAAACTATGTCATTTTTCTTAATGAATCAGAGATCCAATCTTATCCATCCAATTTCTCTTAATCTAATGGTTCAAAATCATCCCACACCCTAGGTATTTAAAGCCCTTAATGCCCGAAATTTTCCCCCTTATTTTATTTCCCTTCTTTCTCTACTCTCTCCCCACTCTCTCAAACTCCCTGCGTCAGCCGCCCATCTCCGTCGATCAGAAATCGCCACTACCGACGAAGCACCATCAAACCATACAAAATTTACATTGTTCTCTTCCTCTCTTCATCCTCTACACCAATCCGAACCCTAAATCCTCATAACCACTCTCAATCTCCGTAAATCTAAGCCTAACCAAAACCCTAGATGTCGCTCACCACCCCCAAACTTCAAAAATTTACACCCTTACTGTCATCTTACTCTCCTCTTCCTGATTTCATAACCCAAGATCACAAATTTCCCCAAAAAATTGTCCTCCGCCGGCCATCCCCCTCCCCCTACCACTCTCGCGACCACCTAAGGCGACCACTGCCTTTATCCCACTCGACCCAAAGACTCATGTTCACTTCTAGTATGATGCCAAAACTTACTTGTTTTGAGTGTTTGCTAAAAGGGAACTTGTGTTTTGGGGTCGGACAGTCACCTCTTGGCATCTCCTGTGTCTTCTAGTGGCTCGAACAATTTAAAACAGGCTCGTTAGGTATAATCGTCATCCCTTAATTAATTTCTGATTTTTTAATAGTACTAGGCTAGTTTTTTATTTTAATTGTAACGACTCAACCGATCATTTTGAGCATTTGCACTTCGCTCGATAGTTTACGGGCATGAGTAGCTCCGTATGATATATTATGACTTATGTGAATCATTGGTTTTGGTTTTCGGGCTATTCGGAATCGTTTGGAAGAATGAATTTCATTGTTGAAGCTTTAAGTTGGAAGAGTTGACCAAGTTTTACTTTTTGAATTTGACCACGGAATGGAGTATTGATGGTTTCGTTATGTACGGACGGTGACTTTGGACTTAGACGAATGCCCGGATTTGCATTTGGATGTTTCTAGAAGGTTTCGACACAAGATGGAAAAATTGGAAGTTTGAAGGTTTGGAAAGTTCATAAGTTTAATCGGAAGTTGACTTTGAGGATATCATATTCAGATTTGGGTTTCGGGAATTGGAATAGCTTCGTCATGTCATTTGGGTCTTGTGTGAAAATTTTTGGTTCATTCGGGGATGATTTGATATGTTTCGGCGCGAGTTTTGGTAATTGAAAGTACAAAGTTCATAGATTTCAATTTGAGGTGTAATTCGTCGTTTCGATGTTTTATGTGTGTTTCGAGGCCTCGAGTAGGTTCGTGTTATATTATGTGACTTATTGGTATGTTTGGAAGGGATCCCAAGGGGCTCAGGTGTATTTCAAATCATTTTCTTCAATGTTACCTTCTGGTTTGTGCAGGTGCGATGGTCGCAGAAGCGACGAAGGGGTCGCAGGAGCGGAAATATTGCTGGGAGCAGGGGTCCACAGAAGCGGAGATTGCTTCGCATCTGTGAAGGCGCAAATGCGGTGAGTTGACCGCACAAGCGGTTGGCAGCGCAGAAGCGATATTTGGGTGCGCACCTGCGAGTGCGCAAATAATGGTATTTTACCGCAGGTGTGAAGACAAGTCTCCAGTGCTTCTCCGAAAAAGCGTGATTTCTGGTCGCAAAAGTGACACTGCAGAAGCGGCTAATTTGCCGCAAGTGCGAAAGTGCTTGCCAGAATGATAAATACAAGGGTTCGCAATTTTGGCTTCATTTTAACATTTCCAAGTCGGATTTAAGCAATGTTTGAAGCAAATGTCACCATATGAATTGGGGTAAGTGTTCTCTACTCGATTTTTGTTATATTTCATGAATTACCTTCGTTTTGGTAATTGGATTGTGAATTTAAAAAGGAAATTGGCGGTTTTGGCCTAAAGTTTCATAATATAAAATTTTGAGTTTTGAACATGGAATTGAACTCGGATTTGAGTGAAACTAGTATGGTTGGACTTGTAATTGAATGGGTTGTCGGATTTTTTGAGATTTGTTGGGTTCCGAGGCGCAGGCTCGGGTGTGATTTTTAGATGGTTTTGGATTTTGATTAAGGATTCGATATTTATCATTTGGAATTATTTCCTTGGGCCTTATTTGATGTATTTGAGTTGCTTTTGGATAGTTTTGAGTCGTTCGGAGGTTGTTACGTGCGTGATGGAATCCTTGGAGCATCGCTTGGCTTGCTCGGCATTAGTATTGGCTCGTTCAAGGTAAGTAACTCTTCTAAACTTAGTGTTGAAGTTATGAAACCCCGCAATACGCGTTATATGATTGGTATTGAGGTGATTCACATGCTAGGTGACAGGCTTGTGGGCGTGCACCATGTGAATTGGGACTCTGTTGCTTCTATGTCACTATTTAGTGGTCCTACTTTGCTGATATCCGTGTTTTTACCATGTGATAAAGTAGTTAAGCTGTCAATCATGCTAGATATCATGTTTAGGCATTATGTTGATAATGTTTGGATCCATAGTGGTCGTTTCTTACTATCATCTCACTGATTTCATTGATATTTCGTACTCAGCCATATCCATGCATTCATACCATAACTCAGTCTCTGATATTATTTATCGATACATCATATCATTTTTGTCGGGCTAGTTTCATAACATTGTGAGCTCGTGAGTGGGACTGGAGAGATTTATGACTGAGTGAGGTCGAGGGCCTGAGTGAGAGTGACATTTTGGGATCGAGTTGCACGTCGCAACATATTATATTGATTATATTTTATAGGATCAGGATACACGCCGCAACGATATATTGATTATATTTTATGGGATTGATCTGGACACCGCAATGATATATTGATTACATTTTTATGGGATCGGACTGCACGCCGTAGTGATATAGCGCTTGGGCTGAAGGAGCCCCTACGGAGTCTGCACACCCCCAGTAAGCGCAGTTGACTATATATATGTGGATCGGGTTGCACGCCGCAACGGGTATTGTACAACGCTGAGTGATTGAGAATACTGAGCATTTAGCATAGTGAGAGAGGATGCGAGACAATGATATTGAGTTCTATAAGAGTGTGAGTACATGAACTCATCATCGAGATGTATTGCATTTGATATGCATACATCATAAACATGCATAGAGATGCATTTCCTTCTGATACCTAGTTTTGGGACATTTATGATTTTACCTGTATCTTGACATGTAGGCATAGAGACGTACTTTCCTCATGCTATCTGAAAATGAAACATCTTACTTATTGTTGAAAGGTGTTTTTGGAAAAAAATCACAGTTTTCAAACTTACTCGTATTTAGGCATTTTCGGTAAAAGATTGAGTTTACACTGAGATACTTGAAAAGTATGCCTATTTTCTGGAACTGTGAACGAGCTGAGCATTTTACTTCTTAGATACCTCCTTTTTTACTTGTATTGTGTTGTTATGAACTGTTGTGGAATATTGGTATTGGACCCGACCTTGTGTTAGCTCGTCACTACTTTCAACCTAAGATTTGTTACTTACTGAGTACATGGGGTCAGTTGTACTCATACTACACTTCTGCACCTTGCGTGCAGATGTCGGCTGCAAATGTTGTTGTGTTCGATGGGAGCTGGATAGAAGATGTACCGACATCCTGATTGTAGATGCCTCTTATTCGTGGTAGCCTTAGATCCTATAAAACTCTGTTTATGTACTTTTCAAATAGATTATGTATTTATTTTATTTTAGCTTTGTAAACTCTATTCTTAGAAGCTCATGATTTGTACTACAAGTCCTTGGGAAATGTATAAGATTCAGTAAATTACTTTCGTTTAATTATCTTGTTAATATCATTGGAATTGGATAGTTACTAGTTGGCTCACCTAGCGGTTTGGGTTAGGTGCCATCGCAACTACTGAATTTGGGTCGTGACATTAATTTTTCTGTTTGGTTTGTTGTTGTTAATTGGATTTCAAGTTAGGTTTATTTAATTAGTTATATCTCTTGAGCTTGATCTTTAGTGTAGTAGTTACATCATTTACTTAGTTAGTTGATTGTTTAGTTATTGAACGTCGTCGTCCGATTGTTAACGATGCTCGTTTAATTTTTGTTTTGAGCATTGGCTTGTGAATTCAGTTGTTTGTTCCATGTTAGTTTGCACCAATGGTTTATTTCTATTCTAGTTCGTTTGAGTGGTTTAATTTAGTTACAATGGAAGTCTTGTTTCTGCTTTGACAATATATAGTTGTTTTAATTTGATTTGGTTCAAAATCAGTAGGGTGGTACTGATTTGGTGTAAACCTAAAAGTTAGATGTGTTAATCATGAAATACGTACATGTTAGTGCTTTTATTGTTTTAAGCATGCTAGAAAATACAACTATTTTGCTTTGTGTCGGATTTTTGGTGAAAAGGGACTGTTATGGCACACAAATGTTAGTCCTTTTGGACAGATTTTTGGTGAACCAAAATCTATCCAAAAGGACTTAATTTTCCTACTTAGAAGAGCTCATTTCTTTCACACTCCAACAGGGAAAAAACAATCCTTTACATTTTGGAAAAGGAAAGACACAACTTTAAAAAAATCATCTGAGCATCCAAAAGTATGTTGAAAAGTGAAAGTTTGTGAGTTCTTTCTTCCTTTCCTAAATCATTGAGCTTTTGGTTTGAGTTTCTGGTTCGTATCGGGTTTAAACAATTGTTGTTGGTCTGTTACTGTTGTTGGATTGGTTGACGTGTTTCGATAGTGATATACGACGCCAAATCCATTACTGTTGTTTTGCTTTCGAAATTTCAATGTAGGCAACTTTTCTAGCTTGTAAAGTAGTTCATTTTCAAAGAAATAGAAGCATGATGTTCTTAATTGATTTCTAATATTCTTGCAACTTTCTGGTTAGATCTTTATGCTACGTGTTTATCTCATGTACGAAGAATCTGTGACAACTTGTAGTGATATGTTGGCATAAGTTATTCATTTTAAGCTATTCTGGATCAATGTTGTATGCCTTTAAATTGATAAAACCCATAATATAATGACATGTTTAGTTTAAGTTCCATGTTGAGTTTGGTTTAGTGTATCGGACTTCAAAAACTAAGTATGAATACTATGTTAGTAAAACTAAGTTGGATTCATGAATTAGTATAGTATAATGATCACGTCCAAAACAGACCTCAATAAGAGATATTGACACGGTCGTATGCAATAATAATTACCCAACTAGGAGTCGGGATCGAATTAAGTGGTAATTATGATGGGAGTTAGGAGCAAGCAAATGGGTTATCTAGATTGAACTTCCACAACACAATATGTTTTCTACTTATAATGTTAATCTAATGGTTCCAAGATAAAGGAAATAGACTAAAGATAAATGTTTTTAAGAATTTTCCAATTGGGTAAAAGGCCTAGGGTTGTGACCATAACCTAGGGATTTTCCTAATATGCGCCACACCTCCTTTTTCACTACCCCGTGTTAATGAAGGGGTAATAAGGGAGTTTTTCCACTTCAAGTGACATTATTCGAATTTGGAATTTATTTATTATTTCAGAGTCGCCACCCCGAGTTTTTGACAATGCTCCGGGACACCGTTTATTTTGAAAATCCCAAACCGAGGAATTTTGACTCTGTTTTATTTTGTCTGCGAACCAGAAATCCGAGTAAGTAATTCTGTTAACCCGAGAGAAGGTGTTAGGTATTCCCGAGTTCCGTGGTTCTAGCACGGTCGCTTAACTATTATTATTTGGCCTAAAGTATCCGATTATTTACGTGTTTTAGCCTATTACATATTTATACTCTTTGAAATTTAGCCGTTTTTGATAAGTATGGATTTATCTTGAAAAACAAGTCACGAGAACGTGCACTCGTTATGCTTTGGACATGTTACAATTACTCCACATGAACTGCACCCGCAATTGCAACACGTGATTTTATAATTATTTGAAGTTTGAAGACGGGGGCATGAGTTGTTGAACCCGAGCGTAGATTTCATAGTCAAAACTATTGGTCATGACGGTTTTATAGTGCCTATTTGAGGCAATATTCGATCATTCTTTACGTATTTTCCATTTGAAGGAGCATTTTAGTTTTAAGATGAATTAGGACGTTTATGGATTTATCTTAGACAAGTCACAATGGCGTGCACTTGTTGTTTTTGAACACACGGCAAACATGTCACATGAAATGCACCCGTAATTGCTAATGCGTATTTTACTTATTGTTTGGAGTTGAGGGCCGGGGGAACGAGTTGCCACTCCCGAGTGTAAATTATGGTAGTTTTGGGAATAATAGCCTATTTTTTATCAAGTATCAAACTAAAGGTATGGTTCTACCTAGAGGATTTTCTAGAAGTGAATTTCATTAATCTAAAGATAGCATGTTTCGGGCTACGACCATATTTAGCCCCAAATTGCTTCAAACTCTTTTGGCCAATCCTAATTGTGGCTAGTTTTGGCATGATTCGAAATTGAACAACTTAAACAATCAAGAGCGGATATGCTAACACATTTAACATTTGTATTGTAATAAAGGAGGCAGATTTGAACTACAAATATAACGTCACATGAATCAGATTTCTTTGCTATTTGACCTATATACCATACATGAATAATTATATATTTCTCATGGATACAACAGAAAACTTTTATCTTTGTTTTTATGACGGAACAGTTTACATAACAAAAAGCAAACTAATGAAACTTCTTGATTTAAGATGATCTGATACTTTTAGGTGAGAATTGGTACTCCTCGCGCCATTTAATCAACAGAAAATTATTTAACATAATTAAGGGGGTCTAAAATTCCAGATTCCATAACTGTAAGGATAAACATTCCAGGAAGTGCAACTGATTCATAAATTTCAATAGTCAAGTCCTTATTACAACTAAAAATGTAAACAAAAGACTGTAAATACGCTATTAAATTGTTCCTAAATTAAGAATACAGGTTTTAAAAATGGAAGAAAAGTAAAAGGAACAGAATTAGTTGTTGCTCCTGTGCAAGCCAACAACCTTTATTCTTTAGGACCTATATTCTTCAGCCTTAATCCCAACTAAACTGTACAGATTTCATGTGCACTGCAAAAGACTGAATTTGATCATTATAGAGATCAGATTCGACCCTTTAAATGATGTCCCCATAGTGACATCCGATTATATAAGGTATGAGTCGTCCAGACCAATATCTAAGCATCTTATGGGGTGAATTTGACCATTATGGGGGTCAGATTCACTACCCTTTAGTGTTATCTAATGACTCTATTATGACTTCATGGATATAGCATTAATCAAATAAGCATTTAAGATATAGTTTTACTGTTATAATCACACATATATGAACAACCAGATTTCAACAAGTAATCACAGATTCACAAGAAAGAGAGACACACATGTTTTATTGCATTTTTTCTTAGATTGAATCTGACCATAAGAGAGGGTCTGATTCAAACCCAGAGATGCAACCTTGTTTGACATTTTTGATAATCATATCTACACTTCAGCCAATATTCATTTGAATACTTTGACTATTCTTGGCCTTTTAGAGAATGAATCAGACCATTCCAGGGTTCAGATTCTTTACTCTACAGCCCTTCTTAACTACATACTTTATACCCTTTAAAGGGTGAATTTCAGCCATCTATACTACTGTTTGTGCACTATTATGGGGTGAATTTGACCATTGAAATGTCAAATTCATCTACCCTAGTGCTAATACTAACCTATCTAGAGACTTGCTTGTTGAATCTCTTTATTGACCAAAGAGACTCAATTGAAAGCACATTTTCTGCACTTTTATAGAGAGAACCTGACCATAGAAAAGGCCAGGTTCAATATCCTAGTGCGGGTTGTTCTATTAATGGACCAATACAAAAACTAAGGTCTAACAAAGTCAAAGCATTATAATCGACTTAAAGACAACCACAATGATTCTCAAAGATTTAAATATTGCATACATAATGCATACTCAGATTCATCAATGTCACCTCAACCAATCTTACTTCAGAGACCAAGAACAAGGAGAAGAAGGTTCATCTTGACATAATCTCGAAACATACAAGAGGCAAACATTGCAGCACCAAACTAACAACAGATTCTGAATCCAAACAATTTCATTTAAGGTTCAATGTTACATACCTCTTTTGAAGAGAACGTTAACAAAAAAACTTCTGACCAAATAAAGGTCAGGAAAAAGGAAAGTCAGCAAGGAGAAAAGAACTCAGCAACAACAATCAGCAAACCCCAGAAACCAAAGACAACCTCAGCAGGAAGATAACCCAGAAGTTTTGAGTGTAAATATTTAAAACCTTCAAAAATTCAAAACACCCAAGGAGGATGAAAGCTCAAAACCAGACAATCTACTGATGAATTTTTGTTCAAAAAAATCAGATTTTTCCTTTCTTTGTTTTCTAGTATTCAGTATTCAAGAATGCAATTTCAGGCCGCAGAGAGAATTTTCAGAGTGTAAAAAAAAGTCCTCCATTCAAAAAGGGAGTGGGGTCTATTTATGGGATATTTGGGAATGGGATATCCCTTGGAATATTCCCTATCCAAAAGCTGAAAATAGTACAAAATAGTACATAGGATAGTTGTCAACCTTATCTTTGGGATAGTTGCCCCTATTCTAGAACCTTCCTACCCATTAAAAGACCCTTTTACCCTTAAAATTATGATTTCCTAAGTCTACATTACCTATTGTACCCCTTGGAGTCCCTGAATTTACCATTGGGTAATCAGGGTTACTCACTTGGGTTATTATTTCAAGTTTGGTTAGCTAAACCTTAGTTATGTTCTTTAGTTAACCATGAGTTATTCTTAACTAGGGTTAAGTTAACTAATTAAGGGTTAATTGATTAAGTTCATATTATTTAACTAGGTTTAGCTTGTTAATTAATGTAAGTCAATCAATTTAATTCCTTAACTTAAGCTAACTGATTTAGTTAAGTTAATTCAACTTGATTACCTAAAATCAGAAACTTAATTAATTATTAAGCTCGGGTTAACTAATTTATTTTAGTTAATTAATCCTAAACTAATTATCTAGGACAGATTTTAGGACTTAGTTAATTGTTTAAGAGACTATCAACCTAGGTTAACCTAGTTAAACAAGTTATTTTTAGGAAATTATTATTAACTAAATTAATCTTGATTAATCTAGGTCAATCCATGACCCTATACTGGTTCAGGATTAGCTAGTTTCTTAATTAATTAAGTAGTTCCTCGACTGACTCAATTTCAAGAATAAGCAATTTTCCATGGCACTATTAATCATGAGGCAAACATGCTTATCGAAACAGTCATGAATTAGTAAGACTAGAGATTCCTAATTTAATATTGATAATAAGAACAAGTATTATATGTCAGTAGCATGAATCAATTAAGCTAACTATTAATTTTAACGAATAGAACACCTAACAAATCAACTATGATTAGCAGGAAATCTTAAGTGACTAAACATGGTTGCAAAATAGCCAGGCATGTGCCTAGCATGTTAAACACTGGATTAATCAAATAAAACGTAATGCGAATCAAGGAAGAACATTCATGCATACAAACAGTGACAGGACCTAAGTTAGGAAACATGGTTATCAAAGAGGCTTAATTACTTAATTGATGAGAACAAATTAAAACATGACTACCAGGAAATACATTTAGAGCTTAAACTAAACATGAGGAAGAAATATAAACAGGTGGAAGAAAACAATGAAAGAAAGAAAAAATCTAGACATGAAACAGTGACATAAAAAACAACGACTAAACCAACAACATATTCATGCTAATAATAAAAGAAAAATGTACAAAAACAGATAGAAAGGAAAGGGAATACCCGTTTGAGGGATTTTGTCCGGAAAGATGAAGGTTGCCAGACTCCGGCAGGGTTCGAAAACGAGTCAAACCTTCATGAATCAATTGCTCTAGTCAAGAGCAATTGACTCATGAAGGTCCGAGCTGCTAGTTATCTCTAAATCGGCCGGAGTGCGATTTCTAGGGTTTCACAGTTTCAGATCTGAAATTACTCACTTCTTGTTGGTTCTTTGAAGAAATAAATGATGGGAGGTGATTGAGGATGAAAAGGAGAGTGTCTAGGTGAAATTTGGTTCAAATTGGCGGAGCTCCGCCGCCGAAGGTGATTTTCGGCCGGCGGAGGACGGAGGAGGGATGGTAGGGCTACGGTGGGAGACGGCAGAGACCGTGGAGGGAGAAAACTAAGAGACGGACAGGGGGGTGTCTCTAAAGGTGGGTGTAATACTTTGAGTGCGGGGGTAGGGGATGTTTTAGGACATATTTATACTTGTGGCTTTGAGGGTTCCCAATCGTTGGATCTATCTCGATCAACGGTTGGGATTTGTTTACTTATACTAAACGGGGTCGTTTGGGTAAGGGAGGGGGACAGGCCGGGTAAGGGAATTATTGGGCTGGATTATTTGAGTGCTTGTAGAGACTAGATTTGGGTCTGGGTTCCCTTGGCCCAGGTCCGATTTTTAAAACATCTTAAGCTTAATTAAAATCCTTAATTTAGTTGATACTAATTCTAATTAAATTAAAATGTAACAACTAATTTTGACATTGCTTCAAGGATTAATTAAGGATAAAATGATTAATTTTATACTCCTAATCAAATCCGTGATTTATTGGATAAAAATGATTAATTTTAGTAATTAGTTGTTAAAAACTACATTACATCAAATAACCATTATTCGTCCATTTTTAATTCAATTAATTACAAATAATAAGTTCATAATTCTTTGGTAATAGTGATGCAATTTTAATGACTCTAAAAGATGAATTATAATCAATGCAAATGCAAACAATTCACATTAATCACTAAACTTCAACAAGATTCATAAGATTAATTTATTGTATTGAATTTGTAGGAGTATATGGTGGGTGAAAAATCACGTGTTCACAATATGGTAAAGTCGTTAATGTTTGTTTTGTTGATTGGGGTGTAGTATAGCTCACAACTCTACACTACTCACTCAATACCTCTCGGATAGATAGTGGTTTTTCCCAACTTGGCTTTCTCAAGACCAAATGGGTATCAACCAAAACAGTTGATAAGAGCTCAAATCGGGCTACCACTATCTCTAGGTTGAACCCTTCAATTGGGTTAATCAATCTCTCAATTGACTCAATTTCTTGTTAGCAAAGTTATACTAGACTAGGTCCCTCTTTCTCAAGTAGAGACTAAGTCAAATAGGCATGAATCAATGTTTTCAACTATTAATTCTATAATTGAAGCATGAACTAAGCTAAATAATCATAAACAAACACTAAATTAGATACCTATAAGGTTTACATACTAGGGATGGGTCATAACCCTAGTAAGCGTCTAACTACTCGTAATGGGATTTGAAGAAAATTGTAACGACTCGACCGATCGTTTTGAGAATTTAAGCTTAGTTTGGCGGCGTAAGGTGTTGAACAGCTTTGTATGGCGATTTTTTTTAGGCGTGCGTCTGGATTTGGATTGGAGGCCCGTAGGGTAATTTGAAGCATTTCGACGGAAGTTGGAAAAGTTGAAGTTTGGAAGGTTGAGAGGTTTGATCAAGAGTTGACTTTTGTGATATCAGGGTCGGAATGTAATTTTGAGAGTTGGAAGATTCGAAGGTTCATAAGTTCGATTCATGTTGCGATTCATAGTTTCGGCATTGTTTGATGTCATTTGAGGCCTGGAGCGGGTCCGTGTTAGGTTATTGAACATTTTGGTATGCTTGGAAGGGGTCTCGGTGGGGCCCCGAGAGTGTTTTAGATGAGGTATGGGAGCTAGCACGCTTCTGCGGACATTGGCATGCAGGTGCAATGGCCGCTTCTATGGTTGGGTAATCGCATCTGCGAAGGAGTCCGCGTTTGCACTCCTATCATCACTTCTGCAGCACCGTTGGCGCGGCTATGTTGCTCGCATATGCGTGGCCTGGGTTAGATTATGTTTTCAGATGTGAACGTCCGCCCGCAAATGTGGTTTCGCAAATGTTCTTATTGACATGATGATGCGGAAGTTATATGCAAAATCATATAAGTTGAGGGTTTGGCCATTTTCTTTATATTTTGAGTTTTAGACTTCGGTTTTGGGAGATTCTTTGAGGGATTTTCAAGAAAATCGATTGGGTAAGTGTTCTTCACCTAGAATTTATTATATTCCATGATTTTATCTTCATTTATATCATTTAATTTATATTTTGAGTTTTAGACTTCGGTTTTGGGAGATTCTTTGAGGGATTTTCAAGAAAATCGATTGGGTAAGTGTTCTTCACCTAGAATTTATTATATTCCATGATTTTATCTTCATTTATATCATTTAATTTATATTTTGAGTTGAGGAAAATGGTGGTTTCTGAAGAAAGTTTTCAAAATGAAAAATCATGATTTGAGGGACGAATTGGTATCGGAATTTAATAAATTTAGTATGGTTGAACTCGTACAAGAATGGGTGTTCGGGTTTTGTAAAATTTATCGTGTTTCGAGGTGCGGGCCCGGGGGTCGACTTTTGGGTCGATTTTTAGATTTTGATAAAGATTGAGACTTTATGATTTGGAATAGTTTCTTATGAGTTTTATTTGTGCTTGAAGTTATTTTGGTTAGATTTGAGCCGTCCGGAGGTCATTTCACCTGAGAAGTTCATTTTAGAGTATCGGTTTATCTTCTTTGAGGTAAGTGTCTTGCCTAACCTTGTGTAAGGGAACTACCCCTTAGTATTCGAGTCTTCTATGCTAGTTGTAGTCCTTGTACGCGGGGTGACGAGTACATGCTCGGAAATATCTGTTGAAATTGGCCTTTTAGGGTTCCTAGGTCCTTGTATTCATTGAATATGCCTGTTATGATTATGTTCTTAATTACTAGTTTCACCTCTACCTATTTAATTAGAATTGATTGCTTCATGATCAACTTTTATTGTTTACTTGATTCATATGTACCTTAATTGAAATTGTTATCTCTTTCATTGCCATGTTATCGTTTCCCTAACTACTTACCTTTATTTGAACTTATAGTTATCTCTTTTGAATTTGTTCATCCTTAATTGACGTTAAGGTTTTCTTTTCGCTGTCTACCTTTAATGGAATTGTGGTATCTCTTTCGTAATTTCCCAACCTTAAAATAAGTTTAGATATCATATGCCTAAGTGGACTCGCCCTTATTTGGAATTATTTGACTCGTGTTAGTTTCTTTTAGTTGAACCATACATTGTGGGACCAGTAGGTGTCTTGACTATTCCTCATCATTACTCCACTGAAGTTAGTCTTGATACTTGCTGGGTTCCGTTGTGGTGTACTCATACTAAACTTCTGCACATATGTTGTGCAGATCTAGGTATTTCGAAGCCCGTTGATCATTAGCTAGTTGTGTGGATTGTTGCAGTGGAGACTCCAGGTAAACTTGTTGCTGCATTCGCAGGCTTTAGAGTCACCTTCTAATCTGTATTCACACTTTTTACTTTACTTCAAACAGTTGTATTTACAAGATGTAGTAAAACTCTGTAGAGCATATGACTTGTACTACCGATTTTGGGAATGTAATACTTGTATAGAGGATTCTTAATTTGGAATTCAAATCTTTAGTTATATTGTTATTGTTTTCAGAAGTTGTTAGGATTACCTAGCCATTAAGACTAGGTGCCATCACGATACCCAACGAAGGAAAAGTTGGGTCATGATAAGTTGGTATCAGAGCTCTAGGTTCATAGGTGCTACGAGCCATAAGCGAGTTTAGTAAAGTCTTGCGGATCGGTACGGAGATGCCTATACTTATCTTCGAGAGGCTACGGAACTATCAGGATAATTTCACTTCATTTATTCCTATCGTGCGAGTTCATTGATATCAAAATTTAAACTTTTATCATTCCATTCTCTCACAGATGGTGAGGACACGAGCTCCAATTCCTAATGATGTTACCCCCGGAGCGGATGCCACTAGGGGTAGAGGCAGAGGTCGACGAGGATCACGTGTCGCATCTAGGGTACCTACTAGAGCAACAATTAAGGTACCGCCAGTAATTACAATTGGGGGTAGGTACCGGAGGCACCTGTTTTTACCCCCGGACTTCAGAAGACCTTAGCACAATTCTTGAGTATGTTTGGTACATTGACTCAGGCGGGATTGGATTCGGGCGCACCAGCTACTTCACAGACCGGGCTAGGAGCTTAGAATCCCGCCACCCACATTCTATAGCAGCGAGTTCATGTTGATCAGGTTCCAGGTGTCATGACGACACAACCTGTGGCTCCATTTCATCCCGTGGTTAGGGCAGCAGCATCTGAGGAAAAACAGCTTAGACTTGAGAGGTACAAGAAGTACCACCCTCCTACCTTCAGTGGATTGGCGACAAATGATTCCCAGGGTTTCTTGGAGGAGTGTCACCGCATTCTTCGCACTATGGGTATTGTGTAGACGAGCGTGGTTGCTTTTGTTACGTTTCAACTCAAGGGAGCGGCTTACCAGTGGTGGCATGCGTATGAGTTGGGTAGCCCGTCTGAGTCAGCTCACTCACATGGGTTAAGTTTTCAGAGATGTTCCTGAGAGAGTTTGTATATCAGTCCCTTCGATATGTATGGTGCGCGAAGTTTGAGCATCTACGCCAGGACACTTTGTCACTATCAGAGTATGCCGTCAGATTCAGTGATTTGGCCAGACATGCACCTGCTTTGGTCGCTACAGTTAGAGAGCGTGTCTGTAGATTCATTGAGGGACTCAGGCATGATATTTGGTTCAGCATGGCTCGGGAGTTAGATTCAGATGTTTCGTTTCAGCGGGTGGTAAGGATCGCTCGTCGAGTAGAGGGAATGTAGGATCAGGAGAGGACGGGTAGGGCCATGAGAGAGAGAACGAGTGAGGTCAGGAGAGAGAGAGGACAAGGAGGCGAGGAGGCCTCATAGGCCGGAGAGATCTACTCGTCCTTATTTTTGTGGTAGGGTACGGCATGGCAGAGGTTTTGTGGGTTAGCCAGTTTAGTTTGCACTTCCAGCTTTGCAAAGTGTTTCAAGTGCTCATGGGTCTCAGGGTACCGGTATTGCACAGTTTCCACAACCACATCAGTAGGGAAGTTTCTTTGAGTGTGGAGATACCATCCATATGGTTAGATATTGTCCCATACTCTGGACAGATGTGTCATAGAGGGGTATTCAGGCGAGTAGAGGGTGCCCAAGAGGAGGAGGCTCGATCCATTGATGTGTTTCATATAGTAGGCTGGAGGTTGTTGCGCCAGATGATGTCATACAGGTTTGCTGTTGATTTGTTACAGAGGGGAACCATTCGTATTTCGTTTCGTTTATGCTTATCGGGACGAGTTCCCTTATTTGTTGCTTCACTTAAGGGTGAGTTTCATGATTTGCACTATGTTTATGTGTTTTCCCCTATTGGGATATTCTATGAGTGGTAGCCCGTGTCTATCATTTGTTTTTATTCATCATTGAGAGTGGTGAGACTAGAAGTGAGTCCATGTTGTTCATTATGGTAGGTTTTGATGTGATTCATGAGTATTCTTGATTAAGATTTGTGATTTGGTACTCTACTAAGGTGAGAATTTAGTTAGTGTTGTGATTTTATTGGCAGAATTGAGTTAGTGGAAGATTCCAATTAGTATGATGTGTATTCGACCTCTGAATCAGAGTGGAGGGTGAGACCCTAGCGACCCATGTGATTTGATATATTTGAGCCGGGTTGCGCATCGCGGTGGAAGTTATATCAGAATGAGATCCTTGTGATTTGTTTATATACCTTGATTCTTTCTTTTTAAATGGATTCGTAGCATGGTTTTGATAGAGAGTTGTGCATGTCGAGCTTGTTTGATATTTCTCTTATGTGTTTCTCTTTACATATCCAGCCATATTTGTTCAATGTTTCTTTAGTTTTAGCTTGCGGGGTGGGTGCCCGGTGGTGTTAGTTGTGACTTGTTGATTCGGGTGTATAGTTATGAGGACTTCATGGTTCTTACATTATCGTCGGTGTTGTGGAGGTTTGAAACGGGTTCTTATCGGATATGAGGCTAATTGTTTGTGCTGGTTTTGATTACTGGCAGCTATTGTGATAAAAAATGTTATTATAGGCCTATGGGTGGTGTGTTATGTTGTGTGGTCATACCTTGTGGGTTTAGGCATGAGTTTTTACAGTTGGTTGAGACTGATACCGGTATGGATTTAGAATTGGGTCTTTTGGAAATGAATGGAAGAGGAGAACTTTGGTTATAAGGCTTATCGGTGTTGGTAGAAAGAGTAAATTACAGCTGAGATGGTGTCGTCGGGATTATGTGGATTGGGGTGATATGGGGTCACCCGCGGGTGTATGTTGGAGGTGTACATTCAGTGATTTGAAGACTTCGAGGCGATTCTTGGAACGTTCGAGGACGAACAATTGTTTAAAAGAGGGAGAATGTAACGACCCGACCAGTCATCTTGAGAATTTAAGCTTCGTTCGGCGGCATAAGGTCCTGCACAACTTCGTATGGCAATTTCGGACTTAGGCGTGCGTCCGAAATTGGATTTTGGAGGTCCGTAGGGTAATTTGAAGCGTTTCGGCGGAAGTTGGAAAAGTTGAAGTTTGGAAGGTTGAGAGATGTAGGAGATACAACCTCTAGCATTTGAGCGCTTCTAAGAGACAGTAGCATGAAATGCATGATACATATATACACATAATCGTTTTAAAACATCCACATATGTGGGCATCATCATCATCATAGAACATTCGCCTATGTGGGTATCATCATCATTATATCATACTCGGCCTCAAAGAGGACTCGGTAAACCCAACTGATCAGTGGTTCCACAATAGGTGCCTTACCCGGCCGACTATAGCGTTGCTCGGTAGAGTAAAATAGATACATATATATAATGCATGCAGGACTTATTAGAATCATGTTCTAAACATTTTGGAATGACGTAAGGTCGATATTCTCCGTACACATCATTAGGGCTAACTCTTCATCGTGAATCTTATAAAAATCAGGAAGTACCAACAACATTGATACCATAAGAATAAGAGAAGCAACATCAACATCAATTGTTCCATAAGAACGGAAACAATGTAAGTAATGGTAGCTTCTAAGAGTAGAGTATCTTTGGAAGCTCGTTCATTGCATTACATAAAATCGGTGTCGTGCAAAAGAAGGAAAGGAATAGCCTCACATACCTTGTATATACTTCCCCAACCTCAAGCTACGCAAATGTCACAACTCCTTAATCTACAATAAGAGAAACGACACTATCGTTATCATTTAAGCGTCATAACTATTATGTATCGACCACAATCTATTTTACGATGAAACGGACAGAACCTCCCCTATATATATGACTTCACACAAGTCAAAACATCACCAAACATCCCAAACAACATCAATAATAATCATATTGAGCCACCCAAAAAAGTCCACACACAACCTAATCACTTCATACATAAGATGACCACCGTAGTCATGTCAAACGACCCGGAAATGTTACAATGAACGACCAGATCACAACCCTACATCTATATGGTGTTTATACACACCCTTACTCCTCCAAAACTCCACAAAACATTATTAAAACACGCAGCCCAACAGCAATACAAAACAGTCCGCTACAAGTCAAGTAACTCGAACTCACGGCTTCCGATCACCGTCCCGTGAGTTCTAACAATTAGGAAACACATTTATCAACCTTCCTTGATATTTAAGAACTTAAATACATATATTAGACGTTTCTTAACTATGAATTAACTTCCAAAACTCTAACTACAAAGAAAAAGAGAGGTTGTATAATGACACTTACGTCGTAGGGATTGTTTTGATGTTATTGCTTCTCGATTTCATGCCCGGAATGATAATATTCTTTGAAACCCTAGAACATAGCTTGAGGTTATGTTTATGGGTGTTATCTGGTCGTTTTATTTTGAAATATGAAAAGAAAGACGACCTAAGAAACATATATATCTATTTTGGAAAAAGTCAAAGAGGTGCTAGCTTGGCACCCTAGGATTGGTCCATCTTCAGACGCTTATATCTTTTTATTTCGATGTCGTATGAACGAACGGTTAAGAGAGATGAAAACTAAATCCCAAGACCTTAAATTTGGTATATAATATATCCCAATAAGACCTCATATAACGCTTGAAATGTATTGCTCAAAAAGCTCTAGTGATCCACCTACTTGTCACTTATGATGTCTGCGCAGTCTCGCGAAACTGCAGATATCTCTCTACGCCTACGTTGTATTGATGAACGGTTTAATACATTGGAAACTAGACTCATATATCGTAAATTTGGTTGGTAGATCATCCAATAATTCCAAGTATATTGGGAGAAAAGCGCAGTTACATTTGACCTAATTTTCAGCACATTATGAGTGTAACTTGTGAAGACCTTTGCCGACTTTTGTTCCACAACTTTCTTGACTTCAAAATGTAGAACACAACTATCATACGATAACAATAACTCATATAATAACCTACTTATTATGTAATGAACCATAGTCTCACCCTAAAGTACATTTTATAACATTCCAAACTCGTTGACTTTCGACGAAACTTATTTTCTTCAATTGGTTTAGCTTCTAAGCTTTCCAACCCTATTTGTATTCTTTATTTGTGATATTAAATATTTGTAACCTCCAATGTAACATGAATAACTTAATTTATATTCCATCAAATATAATCTTATTTCTGAGCTTACATCAATTGACTTACGATGTACTCTCACGTACGAAAACATGGGGTGTAACATCATTCCCCCCTTTGGAATATTTGTCCTTGAATGTTGAATAATGCACTTTTCCATATCTTAAGCAATAACTCTTATGAATAATTTAATATTGTCTTTGACATCTAGGGATTTGTTCGGTGAATAAATCCAAAGGCTAGAACATTCCCCCCTTTAAGCCTCTTTCTCACACCATGACTTGTGGTCGAACTCCTTTCAATGTCGTAACTATTTCTACCTTCTTTCAGGCAGCCTAGACAAATCTAACCTTGAATGTGTGCCAATGCGACTCTTATCTCCTTTTTTTTATTTCTTGTTAGCTTTTAACCTATCTTTAGGATTCATTATGTGAACATATTTTGTACTATGACAAGTTGTCCCTTTGGGCATCTATAGGTGTACTTAAGTTCTTTGTTTGGTATTTTGTTGAACTTACGACTATTTCTATATCTTGTTTCATAGCCTCAGCTATCTATGCTTATGGATTTACCTCTACTAGGTAGGTCATACTATACCATAACTCTTACTTCGGTTTATTATTATGGAGACTTGCCACCCAACTCCAGGTTTTTCTCTCAGCGCTTATCCTATATGTATAAATCTAAGTCATTTAATGCTTCCTTATTATCGTCCATCTTAATAATGACAGCATAATCTCATCTCAAACTTTGTAACTTTCATCCATTCATTGTTGATTCACCTTAATATTGATCTATAATCTACCACTTATAATTTAAAATCTCTTATGTAATATATNCAATGTGATTCATCTTATGGGGGTATTCTTATCCCGCACAGTTCATGAAATACTTGTTCTCAAAAGCATTACTCAATCAAAGGTCTAAACGTCATCCTTTTATCATTTATCACAATTACACCCTTACTTTACTACCATGGTAGCATTCTATCTCTTCTAAATGCTCCTAGTTTTAAACTCCTTTGAGTTCACTCATGCTATACTGAGCTTTTTATAACTGTATGAAAACCATCAGCTCTCTTGTTGTGATGGGTTTAATCCCGAGGAATTACCTATTCTCGTCACCTTCTCACTCACATTTTCTTATCCTTACTCCTGCCTAGCTAAATTCTTGTTACTCTACCATACTTTAGCTTGCGACCTACACACATCTATTTATACTACTCGTAACCTTCCTTTCATCATGTTAGAACCATAGATTTCCTTTCACGCCTTCTCAGTTGTCTTTAAATGTAAACAATTACTTTTCCTGGTCGTTCTGCCACTTGCTGCATAGATACTTGACCTATCTTAGTGCCCATGAATACGAGAGTTCCCTGTAACTCATATGATCTCAATTATCAACTTTTGATTGATTTTTTTTTATTTCGTTCATTAGCTACGATAGGTGCCACTTTCTTATGGAGTGCATACAACATTATAGTGAGACTGCTGTTACAAGACCATTTCTACTTTAGGTCACTATGCTTATGTTGAAGTCTGCTTCCTTATTTCCTCATCTAGTCTTTCTTTATAGTACTTAGGGAAGAACTTCTAACTCTTATAAAGTTGAGACCTTATTACATTGTATATC
>MDKH01009101.1:0-22820 GCA_005239495.1 Nicotiana undulata
GCATTCTACATACATGGCATTTATTTGTTATTCACGGATTGTGACTAAGTTCTAGGGTCATTTTATAACATGATTGTCACTGATATTCTCGGTTATTTCTGAAACATCATTATTCGAATTGTTATTTACGGAGGCTGAGTTCGTCACTACCTCCTCAGACTGTAGGTTGTTTTTGTTACTTACCTGCACACTATGTGTGCAGATCCAGGTGCACCGAGATTCGGCGTGGATCGGTGATAGCAGCTTATCTCTCAGAGCGGGGAAGTTACAGCTGGCGTTCGCTGTCCCGTCCCTCTTTTCCTTATTTTTCCTCCTGTATTAGAAATTGGAAACTTAAAATTTCAGTATTATTTCTCAGTTGTATTGATGTTAGTAGCTCATGACTGCGTGACTCCAGATCCTAGATTGATTGTTGGAGCTTATTTCTTCTGTTAGACTGTTTTTAACAGATTAAAAAATTTCGTATTTCTATGAGTTGAGCCAAAAAAATGAGTAAATTTCTCTAGTAAATGAATTGAGTATTGTTGTAACGGTTGACTAGCCTGGTTCCACGACAGGCGCCATCACAACCCGGATGCGGGTCGTGACATAAAAGAACTTCTACGATATGAAAAGATTATTTATTCAATTTCTAAGTTTAAGAGTTGAAAGAATCAGGCAACAAGGCGTTTAGGCAGAAGGTATACAAAGGGATCTTAAAAGTTTCTAAGCAATGTAAGATTGAGTATCCATGAAATGGCTATCCTAAATCAATGTTCGATTGTAGCTTAGAGTCACGTCAGCTTCATTTTAAGAAAATCAAATGAATATACTTTTTTGATTTGTTGGTACTTACACAAGTCTACAAATGAAAACAACAAAGGCTATGGACTATGACTTGATTACTTAATTCACAAATAAAGGGATACAAGTGGGCTCATGGATGGGACAAAGCCCAAATGTCCCAATTCTTTTTGAAAGAAGCTACCCTGCAATGTTACAGGCTTCCTGGGAGGGCTTACATTTGAGCCCAGAGGACCATATGGCCCAAAGTCCACAAACAGAATCGAAAACAACAAATTAAATTCTTCCCATTTAAACCAGACTGGCGTTTCAACAATTCACTAATCAACTTACATTAACATACTGTCTAACCATAATTATGGATCCAGAAACTCAAAAACTCAGTTCTTTTTGTATAAAGAAGCTTTTAACAATTTCGATTATCAAACGAATCTAACAAGATCCACAATTGTTTCCTTAATCTTACTGCTAGAATTCATAAAAAATACTTGAACCGCTGAGGCTAATTATTTCTCCAATATTATTTCGGAAAGGCAAAACATGAATCAGAGTATATATACAAAGAAGATTCTCCCTGTCGCTTCAAATAAATATGTTGGAATAGGGACTTCTGGTGATTACAAATACAATAGCATCTAATATCGAGACTTTAAATGTGTTATAGACCTCCAAATCCATCCACTATAGCTTTCAAGCTTTCCAGGATGTTATCTCACATTATCTTCTCACCTCATGGAGACTTCAGCCAATAAGTTTGATCAATTGGTGACCAAACACAAAGACTGGACATAGTTCAACTTGGCCAAAACTTTTAGGCCATGAATGGTAAGCTAGATAATAACAAAATAGTCCCAGATTAAATGACAACTGATTTTTAGCAATTTGAGAAACTAATTACTTAATTGACTAGGCAGTGAATTAACAAAATACATCATCAAGATACACAAACAAATTTAACTTAAGCTTTCAAGATAAAACAAACAATCACAAAGAAAACAAGCATAGGCAAATCTGGGAGTCAAGCACAACCAAATACACAAACTTAAACATGAGTTAACCAAATAGAAACAAGCTTTCATTTATATGCTCAACAAGTGTCAAGGGAAAACCATTACATACGTAGAGTAGGAAGATAAAGGGATAGAATCTGACAATCAATTGTCAAGCAAATAAAGATGTATTTCATCTCACAACAAGAAGGAACAACAGCAACACAACAATATAGTGATCAGCTAAGGACTCAGACGTCCTAGAAGTGTGATGACCCAAAAGGATCATTGTATGAATTAAGACCTTATTCCAGGCTTATTATCCTTAAAATGATTAATTTTAACTACCTCTGAATTGTGTGTGCAGACTGGGCGTGAAACCGGAAAGCTTTTATGTGGAAATATGAGAAGACAGTAAATTTTAGAGTTAAAATTGGTTTATAATTGACTTTGGTCAATATTTTGGATAAACGGACCTGAATCTGTGTTCCGACAATCCCGTGAGGTCCTCAATAAAATATGGGACTTGGGCATATGCCCGGAATCGAATTCCGATGTCCCTAGCTTTAGAAAACAATTTTTGAAGAAAAATTGTTATACTGAAATTTTAAAGGAAATAAAGAAATGATTATTGTTTGAACTCATTGGTATCGGGTCCTTATTTTTGGTTCCGGAGCTCGGTACAGGTCTATTATAATATGAAAGTCGTACTTGTGAAATTTGATGAGAATCAGAATTTATTTGACGTGATTTGGACGTCCAGATGAGATATAGTGAAATTTGAGTGTTCTTGAGAAAAATCTTAATTTTTGGTTGAATTTGTAAATTTGATGTTATTTCAATGATTTGATCGCTCGAGCAAGTCCGTATGATATTTTTAGACTTGCGTGCATATTTGGTTTGGAGCTCCGAGGGCTCGGGTGAGTTTTGAGTAGGCCACGGAGTGTTTTGATACTTAGAAAAAAAACTGAGATTTCAAAAGTTGCAGGTTGCAGGTTCAGTTCTCAGAACCCAAAAGCGTGGCAGCGATTAGAATTCTGCAGCCGCGGATTGCATTCCGCCGCAACGCCCAAAATTTCGTTGACCGCGGTTGTTGAAGCTAGGATTTCGCCGTTGCGCCCCTATTCCGCTGACAACGGTGGGGCAAGGTGCAGGATTCCGCTATAACGGAATTTTACCGCTGGCAACGGTGGTCTGGCCTGAGGCGCATGCATAAATACGGGACTTTTAATTATTTACCACTTTTCTAAAATAATAGAACCCTAGAACGAAAGAGGCGATTGTCCAAAATATATTTCTTCCACAAATCATTGGTAAGTGATTTCTAACTCATCTCTTTCAATCCTTAACTACTTTTTACAAGATTTTAACCTAGAATCTAGAAATTTTCATGGTATAATTAGGGATTTTTGGGAAAACTTAGGAAACCCATGATTTTTCAATAAAGTTAGTTCCTTTAACAATAATTAATGATATTAAACTCAATTATGATTATATACAAGTGAATTGAAGACAAGTTCTAAAGGAAAAGATGTGATTGAGCAGTAAGTGGTCTGCGGAATTGAGGTAAGTGCTTGGTTTAACCTTGACTTGAGGGAATAGGAATCCCCAACGTAAATGTTATGTGAATTTCATGTGTGTGGTGTATAGGTGAGGTGAAGAGTATCTATGCACCACCAAATGACCTGTTTAGCATGATCCCTTCCCTGTCCCCAATTATTTGATTCCTACTTTAACTGTTTACATGATTTCTATGCCTCCATGTCTACTTATTTTCATCAACTTGTTGTTAAGTATTGTGTCATGAAATTTAAAAGTATGAGTTGAAATCCTGGATTCATTGTGATATATGAAAGGTTGAGATGGTTGACAGTGTTCTACGAAATCTATAAATTCTGGTTGGTTTTATTGTGAAATGATAATTGATGAGGTTTATGAGTAATACTACTTTCTTATTACACTTGTTGAGACAATTATTATTATGAAAGGCATTGGATTTAATTGTAAAATCTTTTACGAATAAAGTTATGAAATTGTCTGGTGGGAGCGGGTTGCACGCTGCAACAAGGAGTGATAAGGGTGGACAGGTGGGATCGGGTTGCACGCTGCAACAGGAGAAATAAGGGTGATATAAATACAGGGAGGAGGAATAAGGGAGGACAGGTGGGAGCGGGTTGCGCGCAGCAACAAGGAGAAATAAGGGAGAATATTTATGATTTACTGATTTTAAACACAAGGAACGAAAATCTTTCTATTTTACTCTACAGTTTATCTCATATTTGGTACCTATGGTTATTTTAAAAGTGAAATTGGATTTGTGGAAACCTATGTGAGAATTGGTTATAGTTGAGACCAGGAAAAGGTGGTTGAGTTTATATTTTATTGCTTCAGTTTATTACTTTGTTTAGTTTAGAAGCATTTTCTTGCTTTATGTTACAATATGCACAGATTATGTTATAAAACGCCCCGCCGTAGCCTCGTCACTACCTCGTCGAGGTTAGGCTCGGCACTTACTCAGTACATGGGGTCGGTTGTACTGATACTACACCCTGCAATCTTTTGTGCAGATCCAGGTACTGGTCAAAGCTGATCCTTTGAGCATAGTTGAGAAACATTATCACAGAGACACGGGGTAGATCCGCTGGCGTCCGCAAATTCAAGGAGTCTTCTCCTATTTTCTTGGATACTGTTTTTAGTTCACTCAAAAACAGAAATACATTTCTTTCTGCCCATTTATTTGTATTACTCTATAGTATTTCATGAAATTGTGACACCAGACCCTGGGTAGTTTCATAGTTATTAGGATTAGCTCGTGGTTCTTTTATTATTCCAAATATTATTTATGACATAAGTTATTGGAAAATACTAGATTTAGTATTTGTTTCGAAACTGTTTATTCATGTTAAGTAAATATTCAGATGAAAAGTTTAATTAAGTTCTAACATTGGCTTGCCTAGCAAGTGTGGTGTTAGGCGCCATCACAATCCCGAGGGATGAAAATTTGGGTCGTGACAAAAAGTGAGATTCAACTAATGACTATAAGCAGAAAATCAGCAAGCAGAGAATTTTGAATTTCAGGGAGTTTTTTTCGTGTGTGTATGAGTCTATCTGTCTCCCCTAGAATGCATAATTAATCCCTCTTATATAAGTTATGTGTGTACTATAAGAGAGAATGAGAGAGAGTCTAGAAAAAAAATTGTCAGCTGAAATTTTGGGATAAGACATCTTTTAAAACTGAATTGGACAGTTGTTGGACAACTGTTCATCCAGATATTCCTATATTTTTTCAGCCCTTTTAACTTCTATATTTACCCCTTTTACCTAAGGGTGTTTATCGGGCGGGCTGGGACGAGCTGGACACAAAAAGTTTCAGCCCGTTTAGTTTCTGGGCGGGCTGGTCGCGGGCTGGGGTTAACGGGTTGGTGGCGGACTGGGATTTTTCGGGTTCTATAGGGCCCGTACGGGTTCGGGCTTAACGGGCTGGGGCGGGTCGGGCTTAATATTATTATTTTTTAAAATTAAGTTATATTTTCTATAGCGTACAGATTTTGTTTTTTAAAAAAAATAAAATTTAATTGGATTAACGGGTTGAACCGGGCTGTAACCCGTTAAGAACCCGTTAAGGGATTAACGGGTTGTAGCGGGTTTGGGTACCCGTTAAAAAAACTTTACGTTAATAGCCCGTCCCCCGCCCAACCCGTCCCAACCCGCCCTAGTCGCTACAGTAACGGGCTGGACCGGGCTGATTCGGGTTGAACCGGGTTGTTAGCGAATTAGCCCGGCCCGATTAACACCTATACTTTTACCCCTATATTGACCTACTTTTTCTTGTCTTTTTGCATTAGTCCCTTCTACTCTATTCTAGAACTTTTCAGGCGTTAATAGAATAGATTCTGCTCAGTTCTAATTCCCAAATGCCCCTTAGAATTTTTTTTTAATTACAAACAACTACCATAAAAAATTGTTCAAATTGAAATAAGTAAAAGAAAGGGAACAATAGCACAAAAATTGAAATCTTAACAATTCATTTAATTCAAAATTGATGGAGACAAATTCAAATTAATGCAATTACACTCAATTGTTGCATAACCAACCACTAACCAAAATTAACTACGCATGCTCTTAGCTAACCTAAAACTCATCTACGACAATTAATGCGATCAAATAACTAACTAAACTAAACGGTCAATTTGAGCCAAACCAACAAATCTGTTTTCCTAAAAACTAAGACTAACCAATAGTCAAATATTGAAACAAGATGGGTGGGAGAAGAAGGATATTACCTAACAAAATAGAGCGCCGGCAAAGAACTTCGGTCTGGACTCCGGTGGCTTCGAAATGAGCCAAAACTAGTGTTGAATGTTCCCGTCGAGAACAAATGATTAATACAAATTTCAGGTCGAATCAATCTTGGGAATCTTGAAAAATCAAGCAATGGAGATTAGGGTTTCTGGCTATTTTTAGATCTACTAGAATGGAGATTGGGCAGTTTTCTTGGGAAATGGACAGCCGATTTAGAATGGGGAAGGGTTGAAGATTATAGGTTTAAAAAATGAAGTCATTTGGTGGTGGTCCGCCGCCGTGGGCGATTTCCGGCGGTGGAGGTTGAGAGAGGGGAGATGTGAGTGGTCTCTGAGAATGAGGGAGATCGTTTTTTGGGGGGGAGTTGGTTGGTCTCATTCAGACAATTAAAAGGGGATGTGGTGTGGATTTCTGGGTCGTAGGATCATAGGAGATCCACAATTGAGACCTAATACCACCAAAACGGGGTTTCTTTGAGTTAGTAATGGGGCTGGACCAATTTGAGATGGTCTGGGCGGATTGAAGTGGGGATTTGGGCTGGGTAGCGTGGATTTGAGGGGGAATTGGGCCGCTGAAAATGGTTTTGGCCCAAATTCGAAACCAAACCGAAACCTTTTCTTTCTTTCTATCTTTTTCCCTTGATCCTAAATCCTAATAAAATTAATTAAGCACCTAAATTAATTCCTAAATCAAATCTAATTTGCAACATTAAAACTAATCATCTGTTTTCTAATAATTAATTAACTTAATACTAATAAAAGTGAATTATTTATTCAAGCAAAAATCTAAAAAGGTAAAATGACCATTGTATTTTTTGCAATTTTCGTTTAATGATGCGACTAACAAACGTAATTAAATCCTAAAATGCAAAGCAAAATCTAAAATTCTATGCAATGAAGATTTGGACATTTTTGTGGTATTTTCCATGACTTAAAAATAATAAATATGCACAAAATGCGACAAAATGTGAATAATTAACTAGAAATTCCTAACTATAAAAATAAAAAATAATTAGAAAAAAGTCTATTTTTTGTGTATTTGTAGAAGTATTTTTTGTGAGGCAAAAATTACGTGCTCATAGGTTGCAGAATGTGAAGATGTGGCCAAAGTTAGCTAGATGGTAGTATGTACTATGGTAAGGTCATTGTGAGCTTTTAGAGGGCCATTTATCCATTTGGGGATGACCGGAGTTGATTTTGGGGACCATAGGTAGGCCCGAGGAGGATGTGTATTCTATACCGAGTCAAATTTGTTAACTCGGCATCGTTATTGCAGAAAGGTGTGTCATTCTGTTAGAGTTGAGTTTGTTCGTGTTCTGATATGTTCTATGTGTTACTCTTCTATGATATGAGGGGTTGTGATTTGTTGGTTATATGCACACATGATGTGGTTCTCCACGGGCCTTGAAGCGGAATTTGAGTGAGATGGTTATTAGGGTGTTAAATGGTTCATTGCGCCTTGGTTATGTTCTTTCCGGACTGTGGTATATAGTATTATTTGCTTCTTCATGGTTATGGTTATGCACTTGCGTACTTGATGTCGAATTACTTGTGGTTGTTGATTTTGAGCATTGGGGCTCGAGGTATTTCATATGGATCGGTGTTTAGATGGGTCACGTATTGCTGCGAGGTTATGATGGGATATGATCCTTTGTGATAGATTCGTGTGTTTTGGTTCTGCGGTGTGATGGGTTCTTAGCATTACGTTGTGGTGGTACTTGCTGAGCTTGAGAGACGGTCTCTCATTTGAGTAATTTTCCATTTTGAGTGCATTTGAATTGTTGCGTATTGGTGCACGGATTGCACGATTTGTGGCTTTAGGTTGTATTGGTGTGGCATGTTAGTAGAGTAGCTTGTATGCGATGAGATGAATTCATTGGCCTGGAGTGATTACTATCAAATTTGATTACATTGTGTTTGGAAGAGTAATATCGGGGATCAGCTTAGAAGTTGGAGCTATGGTTTTGATTAGGCGAAAGAACTTCGTGACTTGTTGATCTGATGAGTGGTTATGAGTTTCTCTGTGTTTCTTTCCTCATCGGTAGTGTACGAAGGTTTTGAATAAGGTTTTATTTGAGATAAGGTTTATTACCGGTATTGGGTTTGTTTTTAGAAGCTACTGTGGTTAGAAATTATTGCTATGAGCATCTGCGTTATGTGGTATACTATGTGATTGCATCTTGGGCTATGGTTATGGCTTGATACAGCTTGTTCAGACTTATACCATTTGTAATGCGAAATTCGAGTCTTGTAAGGAATTCTGGATGTGGGAAATTGGCTTCAAAGGCTTATAAACTAAGGTTAAAGTAGTGATCTTAAGTTATGTTACATATTGTCAAGCTTACTTAGATTGGCAGACGTGCGATCACCCCCGGGTATGTGTATGGTAAGGATACACGGCGATTTGATGGCTTTGGAGTGGCTCTAAGCACGTTCGAGGATGAACAAATTTTTAAGTGGGGGAGAATGTAACGACTCGACTGGTCGTTTTGAGCATTAACATTTCGTTCAACTATTTGAAGTCTTGAGTAGCTCCATATGATTTATTATGACTTATGTGTATCGCCAATTTTGGTTTTCAGGTATTTCGGAATTTGTTGGAAGAATGAATTTCATGATTGAAGCTTTAAGTTGAAAGAGTTGATCAAGTTTGACTTTTTAGTATTTGGCCTCAGACTGGAGTTTTGATGATTCCTTTCGGTCCGGATGGTGATTTTGGACTTGGGCATATGCCTGGATTTGCATTTGGATATTTCTAGAAGGTTTCAACACTTATTGGTGAAAGTTGGAAATTTGAAGGTTTGGAATGTTCGTGAGTTGACCAGAAGTTGACTTTGATGATTTCGGGTTCAGATTGTGGTTCCGGGAATCGAAATTGCTTCGTTATGCCATTTGGGACTTGTGTGCATAATTTGAGTCCATTTCGAGTTGATTTGATATGTTTTGTCACGAGTTTTGGAAGTTGAAAGATTCAAAGTTCATTATATTTGATTTGAGGTGTGATTCATCATTTCGATGTTGTTATGGGTGATTTGAGGCCTCGAGTAGGTTCGTGTTATGTTATGGGACTTGGTGGTATATTTGGACGGGGTCCCGAGGGGCTTGGGTGAGTTACAGACGTGGTTCGAATCATTTTTATATCATGTTGTATTGCTGAAGATTTCTGGTGTTGGTGTAGCCGCATCTGCGGAGTCTTGGCCGCAGAAGTGACATCGCAGATGCGGGTTGTTCATCGCAGAAAGGGGGAAAAGTCTAGATGAGGGAAAACTCCAGAAGCAAAATGTTGGGCGCATTTGCGCGTCCGCATGCGTGGGATTTCGATCGCAGAAGCGTATGGCAGCTTGTTTGGGAGATTACGCAGAAGCGGATTTAGCCTCGCACCTGTGATGGTGCAGAAGCGGCACACTGTCCACAGGTGCGAGAAGTCAGCTAGTTAGTGGAGTCCGCAGGATGTCGTAGAAGCGTGCCGCATAAGCGCCTATTAGTATCACAGGTGCGAAGGTGCCTGGACAGAAGCTATATTATCGAGGGTTTGGTTATTTTATTCATATTTTGAATTATGGAGCTCGGATTAAGGTGATATTTTGGCGATTTTCATCATATGGATTGGGGTAAGTGTTATCTACTCGTTTTGATTATATTGCATGAAACTATCCTCGTTTTTGGCATTTGGTTGATGATTTCAAAAGAGAAATTGGGGTTTTTTTTAGCACTGATTTAGAGTCGAATTTGAGTGAAACTAGTATGGTTGGACTCGTAATTGAATGGGTTGTCGAATTTGTGAGTTTTTCGAGTTCTGAGGTGCGCATCTTGGTTTGACTTTTTGGTTGACTTTGGGATTTTGATTAAAGATTCGACCTTTGTCGATTGGGTTTGTTTCCTTTGGCATTATTTGAGGTTATCAAGTTGCCTTTGGCTAGTTTTGAGATGCTCGGAGGTCGGTATGCGCGGAATTGCGTTTCTTGAGTATTGTTTGGCTTGTTCGATATTGGATATGGCTTGTTCGAATTAACATTTCTAAACTTGGTGCTGAGGGTATGGATCCCTGAATATGCGTGTTATGTGTTTGGTGCTGAGGTGGCGCACATGCTAGGTGACGGGCGTGTGGGTGTGCACCGTGTGTATGGTGACTCGGTTAATTCTGTGGTATTGTGTAGTTACCTAATCTTGTATTTATTCAAGAAATTTCTATGTGATACAATAATTGAGTTGTGATCCATGTTAGCAACCATGTTTAGGCTATATGCTTGTTTAGACCCGCTGAGGTCATTTCTCCTGTTGAGTTATTTTCTTTAAATTTACAGTTACATACTCAGTCATAGTCATTCATTTGCATATCATATCTTGGTCTCTGTTATCATTTGTTGTCACAATGTGTTATCATTGTTTGGATTGATTGGCATGAGATTTGTGAGCCCGAGGGACTGGAGAGATTGATGACTAAGTTGGGGCCCGAGAGCCGGATTTTTGAGTGATATTTATGGGATCGGGCTGCACGTGGCAGTAGGTTTATTTGATTCATGATGGGATCGGGCTGCACGCCGCAGCAGACCATATTGGCTTCATATATATTATTAATATATAGATTGGGTTGCACACGTAGCAGGCCCTATGGAATTTATACATATTATTGATGGGATCAAGCTGCACGCCGCAGCGAGCCATGATGGCTTATATTAGCGTTTGGGGAGTATCCGCCATTCCAGAGTCTGGCATACCAACAGTGATGTAAGTTCGTTGAACTTTCGATCAATGTTATGGACATCATACCATCAATATGAACCTCAATAGAATTCAAGCATCATACATACATGCTTACAATAACTTTACAAGGGAAGAACAACATGGACATCCCTAGTTGCCAGATGTAGATTCGTTATGAAATAGTGTATCGTTTACGTTCATTTTACTTTAGATCATGCCAAAAGAAAGAATAAAGTACCTTATCGTACCTTATCAAAGTTTGTGCAATAATCACGTTGAACTCGTATTCTCTCACTTTAACCTACATCAACGATAATAATATTATCGTTAAGCTATGAATGATGCAACTATCGTACAACGAATGACATGCTTATTTTGTATAAAACGGGAAACATCTCCTATGTTTTTCGTTCAACTATTTGAAGTCTTGAGTAGCTCCGTATGATGTATTATGACTTCAGGTGTTTCGGAATTTGTGGAAAGAATGAATTTCATATTGAAGCTTTAAGTTGGAAGAGTTGACCTACTTTGACTTTTTAGTATTTGACCTCGCATCAGACATTTGATGATTCCGTTAGCTGCGGATGGTGATTTTGGACTTGGGCGTATGCCTGGATTTGCATTTGGATATTTATAGAATGCTTCAGCACTTATTGGCGAAAGTTGAAAATTTGAAGGTTTGGAATATTCATGAGTTGACCGAAAGTTGTGTTTGATTATATCAGATTCAGATTATTGTTCCAAAAATTGGAATAGCTTTGTTATGTCATTTGGGACTTGTATGCAAAATTTGAGTCCATTCCGAGTTGATTTGATATATTTCAGCACGAGTTTTGGAAGTTGAAAGATTCAAAGTTTATTATTTTTGATTTGAGGTGTGATTCATCATTTCGATGTTTTTATGCATGATTTGAGTCCTCGAGTAGGTTCATGTTATGTTATGGGACTTGTTGGTATATTTGGACGGGGTCCCGAGGGGCTTGGGTGAGTTACAGACGTGGTCCGGATCATTTTTATATCCTGTTGTATTGCTGAAGATTTCTGGTGCTGGTGTAGCCGCATCTACGGAGTCTTGGCAGCAGAAGTGACATTGCAGATGCGGGTTGTTCATCGCAGAAGGGGGAAAAGGCTAGATGAGGGAAAACTCCAGAAGCAAAATGTTGGGCGCATATGCGCGTCCGCATGCGCGGGATTTCGATCGTAGAAGCGGATGGCAGCTTTTTTGAGAGATTGCATAGAAGCGGATTTAGCCCTACACCTGCGATTGCGTGAAAGTGGAACAATGTCTGCAGGTGCGAGAGGTCAGCTGGTTAGTGGAGTCAGTAGAGGCAGAGCTTGTGTCGCAGAAGTGGATATTAGTATCGCAGGTGCGAAGGTGCCTGGGTAGAAGCTATATTATTGAGGGCTTGGTTATTTTAATCATATGATGACATATGGAGTTCGGATTAAGGCGATTTTCACCATATAAATATGGGTAAGTGTTCTCTACTCTGTTTTGATTATATTTCATGAATCTATATTTTCATAAAGTGATATTTTGAGTTTTGAGCATTGCTTTAGGGTCGGATTTGAGTGAAACTAGTATGGTTGGACTCGTAATTGAATGGGTTGCCGAATTTTGTGTGTTTTTGGGTTTCGAGGTGCGCACCCAGGTTTGACTTTTTGGTTGACTTTGGACTTTTGATTAAATATTCAACCTTTATCAATTGGGTTTGTTTACTTTGGCATTATTTGATGTTCTTGAGTTGTTTTTAGCTAGTTTAGAATCGTTCGGAGGTAGGTATGCGCGGGATGACATTTCTAGAGTATTGTTTGGCTTGATCGGTATTGGATTCGGCTCTTTCGAGGTAAGTAACACTTCTAAACTTGATGCTGAGGGTATGAATCCTTGAATATACGTGTTATGTGTTTGGTGTTGAGATAGCGCAGGTGCTAGGTGACGGGCGTGTGGGTGTGTACCGTGTGAATGGTTACTCGGTTAATACTGTGGTATTGTATATTTTCCTAATCTTGTTTTTATCCAAGAAATTTCTACGTGATAGAGTAATTGAGCTGTGATCCATGTTAGAAACCATGTTTAGGCTATATGTTTATTCTGTTGAGACCCGCTGAGATCATTTCTGATTTGAGTTATATGCTTAAAATTTGTAGTTACACACGCAGCCAAAGTCAAATAGTCATTCATTTGCATACTATATCTCGGTCTCTGTTATCATTTGTTGTCACAATGTGTTGTCATTGTTTGGGCTGATTGACATGAGATTTGTGAGCCCGAGAGACTAGAGAGATTGATGACTGAGTTGGGGCCGAGGGCTGGATTGTGAGTGATATTAATGGGATCGGGCTGCATGCCGTAGCATGTTTATTTGATTCATGATGGAATCGGGCTGCACGCCGCAGCATGCCATATTAACTTCATATATATTATTATTATATGGATCGGGCTGCACACAGCAGCAAGCCCTATGGGCTTTATATAAATTATTGATGGGATTAGGGTGCACGCCGCAACAAGCCATGATGGTTTATATTAGCGCTTGGGAAGGATCCGCCCTTCCGGAGTCTGACATACCAACAGTGAGCGCATACATGATTATATATATATATATATATATACAACGGTTTCACGGCGATATTTCCTGGTACTCTCGCCCTAATCATACTCAAGCTATCTACCTGAAATGCCCACTTTATCACACACCAAGTATGCATGCTTTGGTGAGGGGCTTATGATCCAGACACCCGTACGGTGCTGAGTGATTGTATATGTGTGTGATAAAGTGGGCATTTCAGGTAGATAGCTTGAGTATGATTAGGGCGAGAGTACCAGGAAATATCGCCGTGAAACCGTTTATTTGACATGCATACTTGGCATGTGGGCATAGATATGCATTTTCCTCATGCTATACGGTGGGGCCTGGTTTGTAGCACGTCACAAGCCAAGCGAGGCCAGGACCGGGGCCAGGTGGAACCTCGCCTTAAGCCAAGCGAGGCAATACCTGGGGAGAGGTTCTTAAGCAACACGGGCGAGGTGCCTTTGCCTTGCTTCGATTTTCTTCTTTTCGTGCTCTTTTCTTTGTACCTCAACATATTTTCATGCAACTTTTATTCCTTTATGCATTCCAATGATCCTACACATAAAATAACTCAATTAAGCTCTAACGTCGCACTATTAATCATTAAGATACAAAAATATAAGATAAGTAATACACTAAAAATATGAAATTATCCTCAAACATCAATATTTATATAGACGGGAACATATAAATTATTAGGAGTAATATTTGTGATACAAATTGACTATAACAATTAGATACCAAAGCTTTCTTCTATTTTCTTAGCTTGAAAGCATGTTAGGAAGTCACTTTAACGATCTTTAATTTATTTTTCATGTATAAGAGTATTAGAAATACTATAAGAAAATAGATGGCCTCAAAAATATATATAATTTAAGTATTAAAGCATTAATTTTGATGTGGTATTATAAATAAAATATAATACCAACATACTACAATTTGTTACTTTTGATATTGATCGTGCATCGCGCGGGTACTAATACGAGTACCAACTAAAAATAATGTGTAACGGATCACAAAGTAGATTCACTCAAGCGAATCTACCTGTACTATATGTGTAGACAATAAATTAGCGTCAATAAAATAATCGAGACCGAAAAATATTGCAACAATTATAGTATTTTATTTCAAAGATAATAAATAATCTACCTGTACTATGAATCCCCTGATTCTTCTTTCCTAAGATAAATTTGATGGCCTTTTAGCTTGATCTTGAATTTATATTTGATGCCACGAACGATGAACCTAAATTTAACTAGCACGAACTTCTATGAGTTATGAAAATTCCTATTTATAGTCCTAAAAGAGAAAATTATGATGAGAACAAACGATTTTCGCCAATCAAATTGAACCGTGACAAGATCGCATTTGATTGGGCAGAACATGTCACTTGCATATGTGGCGCAGTCTCATTGGTCTTTTTAATTTGATTTGGCATGCCTTGTAATTTTGACACATGGCATGATCCTAGCGGCTCTTGAATTTGAATTATCAAGCCACGTCATTGTAATGACCCAAAGGGTCATTTTATAAATTAAGACTTTATTCCAGGATTAATAGCATTATAATAATTAATTTTAATTACCAGAATTATGTGCACAATCCGGGCGTGAAACTGGAAAGCTAAGTGAAAATATAAGAAAACAGTAAAATCTTAGAGTTAAATTTGGTTTTAGTTGATTTTTGGTCAACATTTTGAGTAAACGGACCCGGATCTGTGTTTCGACGATCCCGGGAGGTCCGCAGTAAAATATGGGACTTGGGCGTATGCCCGAAAATGAATTCCGAGGTCCCTAGCCTTATAAAACAATTTTTGAAGAAAATTGTTATACTAAAATTTTAAAGGAAATAAAGAAATGATTATATTGAACCGATTGGTATCGGGTCCATATTTTGGTTCCGGAGCCTGGTGCAGGTTTGTTATAATGTAAAAGTCGTACTTGTGCAATTTTGGTGAGAATCGGAATTGATTTGACGTGATTTGGACGTCCGGATGAGAAATAGTAAAATTTGAGTGTTCTTGGGGACAATCTTGATTTTGGGGTTGAATTTGTAAATCTTGATGTTATTTCAATGATTTGATCGCACGAGCAAGTCCGTATGATATTTTTAAACTTGTGTGCATGTTTGATTTGGAGCCCCGAGGGCTCGGGTGAGTTTCGAGTAGGCCACTGAGTGTTTTAACACTTAGAAAAATAACTGGAATTTCAAAGGTTGCAGGTTCAACTCTCTGAACCTGAAGGCGTGACAGCGTTTAAAATTTCACTACAGCGGAATAGGTTCTGTTGCAGCGCCCATTATTCCGCTGATAACGGTGGGCAGAAATCAGGTTTCGTTGCATCACCCATTATTCCGCTGACAGCGGTGGGCAGGGACCCGGTTCCGCTGCAGCGCCCAGTTTTCCGCTGACAGCAATAGGCAGGGACCTGGTGCGCATATAAATATGGGACTTTTAATTATTTTACCACTTTTCAAAAATAATAAAACCCTAGAACAAAAGTGGCGATTTCTCAAAATATTTTTCTTCCCTAAATCATTGGTAAGTGATTTCTAACTCATCTCTTTCAATCCTTAACTACTTTTTACAAGATTGTAACCTAGAATCTAGCAATTTTCATGGTAGAGTTAGGGATTTTTGGGAAAACTTAGGAAACCCATGATTTTTCAATAAAGTTAATTCCTTTAACAATAATTAATGATATTAAACTCAATTATGATTAGATACGAGTGAATTGAAGGCAAGTTCTAAAGGAAAAGTTGTGATTGAGGAGTAAGTGGCCTGCGGAATTAAGGTAAGTGTTTGGTTTAACCTTAACTTGAGGTAATAGGAATCCCCAACCTAAATGCTATGTGAATTGCATGTGTGTGGTGTATAGGTGAGGTGACGAGTATCTATGCCCCACCAAATTACCTGTTCAGCATGATCCCTTCCCTATCTCCAATTATTTGATTCCTACTTTTACTGTTTGCATGAATTCTATGTCTCATGTTTACTTGTTTTTATTAACTTGTTGTTAAGCATTATTTTATGAAATTTGAAAGTATGAGTTGAAATCCTGGATTCATTGTGATATATGAAAGGTTGAGATGGTTGGCAGTGTTCTACGAAATCTATAAATTCTGGTTAGTTTCATTGTGAAATGATAATTGATGAGATTTATGAGTAATACGACTTTATGATTACACTCGTTGAGACAATTATTATTATGAAAGGCATTGGCTTGAATTGTGAAATCTTTTAAACAAAGTGATGAAATTGTCTGGTGGGAGCGGGTTGCATGCCGCAACAAGAAGTGATAAGGGTGGACAGGTAGGATGGGGTTGCACGCCGCAACATGAGAAATAAGGGTGATATGTATATAGGGAGGAGGAATAAGGGAGGACAGGTGAGATCGGGTTGCGCGCCGCAACAAGGAGCAATAAGGGAGAATATTTATGATGTACTGATTTTAAATACAAGGAACGGACATCTTTCTATTTTACTCTATTGTTTATCTATTTGGTACCTATGGTTATTTTAAAAGTGAAATTGGAAGTGTGGAAATCTATGTGAGAATTGATTATAGCTGAGACATGAAAAAGGTGGGTGGTTGAGTTTATTTATTTTATTGCTTCAGTTTATTACTTTGTTTAGTTTAAAAGCATTTTTCCTGCTTTATGTTACAATATGCCCAGGTTATGTTATAAAACGCCCCTCCGTAGCCCCGTCACTACTTTGTCGAGGTTAGGCTCGGCACTTACTCAGTACATGGGGTCGGTTGTACTGATACTACACTCTGCACTCTTTTGCGCAGTCAGGTACTGGTCAAAGCTTATCTTTTGAGCATAGTTGGGCAGCATTATCACGGAGACACGAGGTAGATCTGCTGGCGTCCGTAGATTCGTGGACTCTTCTCCTATTTATACTTAGATACTGTTTTTAGTTCATTCAAAACAAAAATACATTTTCTTTCAGCCTATTTATTTGTAGTTCTCTATAGTAGTTCGTGAAATTGTGACACCAGATCTCTGGGTAATTTATAGTTATTATTATTAGCTCGTGGTTCGTTTATTATCTCAAATATTATTTATGACATCAGTTGTTGGGTAATATTGGATTCATCATTTTTTTTAAATTATTTATTTGTGTTTAAGTAAGTATCCAAGTAAAAAAGGTTAATTAAGTTCTAACATTGGCTTGCCTAGCAAGTGTGGTGTTAGACGCCATCACGATCCCGAGGGTTGGGAATTTGGGCAGTGACAGTCATTTGACATGTGGCGCTAAACTGGGCCTCTAGGAAGATGACACTTTGGGCTTAATGAAGTGGGCTCATTACTTGTAGCCCAAATATATTGGTTATGCCAATAAATTTAGATTTATTTATTTAATCTATATCTATTGGACTTATTTAATTAATCCAATTATATTAGCATGTAATATTTATTTGGACTAATATATAGTTCAAATTATTTTTTAAATATGATTCAATAAATTTTATATGCCTACAAATGTCGCGCTACTTCAAGACTTGTCACATTTATTTGACTAGGCTTGAAGTAATATTGAAGCAACATTTCTTCTTTTCACGTAAAACTTTGCCAATTTGCCTTAAAGTAACAATAATAACTCCAAAGCTCAGGGGCGTCTCAATACTATTGGGGACCTAAAGCCAAGTTTTTATGGAGGCTTTTAATTATTTTTTTATAATAAAAGTTTTTTCATATATATTATGTGCTTGAAATATAATTTTCTAGCTTTTTCAGATGCAAAATTATGAACATTTATTTTATAATTAACTTTGTAACGACCCAGCCGGTCGTTTTGCATGTGAGGGTCCCGCTTCCTGAAATAAAACCTTCCATAGCGGCTATTCGTGCTTTATGACTCGCGGGAGCGGGTGGTTCGGGATTTGGGAATGAATTGGATGGTTTAGGAACACTTGGTTCCTTAAGGTTGGCCTATTTGGCCAAGTTTGACTTCGATCAACATTTTGAGCAAACGACCTCGGAATCGAGTTCTGACAGCTCCAGTAGCTCCGTATGATGATTTCGGACTTGGACGTATGTTCGTCTCGGGTTTCTGATGAACCGGGATCATTTCGGCGCCCGAAATGGAAATTAGGATTTCCTTAAGTTTAGAATTTGGCCTGGAACGGGACTTCATGCTATCGGGGTCCGAATGGAATTCCGGGACCGGCAATAGTTTCGTATAGTCATTTATGACTTGTCTGCAACATTTGGGGTCATTCCGAGTAGTATAGACCCGTTCGGCGCAATGTAATGAATTCTAGAATTTCAAAGTTCTTAAGTTTGATTAATTTGGTTTTGGGGTTGAATTTTGAGTTCCGTTGTTGTTTTTCATGTTCCAGACATTCGAGCGAGTCGTATCATGAATACAGACTTGCCGGTGCTTTTGGACGGGGTCCCGGGGGGCTCGGGGGTGTTTTAGACCCCCGGGAGATAAGTTAGAAAAACCAAAAAATTTCCTGTCTTGTTTCCTTCTCTGCGATCGCAGAGGGATGACTGCGATCGCAGAGAGGGATTTCTTCTAGGCTAAGTTTTGTTCTTTGCGATCGCAGACATCACCCTGCGATCGCATAAGTCTCTTCCTCCTCTCTCTGCGATCGCATACCTCACTCATGTGATCGCATAAGACTAACTCCCCACTCTCCGCGATCGCAAGCCCCATCTATGCGATCGCATAGTGTCGTTTGGGGCCCAGGACCATTTGTTCTACGCGATCGCAGACCTCCCGCCGCGATTGTAGTGGTCTGGCAGCTTGGTCTCTGCGATCGTAGGCCTGATGCTGCGATCGCAGTGAAGGTTTTCCTGAGCAGTATTTAAATGCCCAATTACGGGTTTCTTCTTCATTATTCAATACCCAACCTCCATTAGAGCTCCTCAAAGCTAGGGAAAAGTTGTCCAAGGTCAAGTCCTTCAAGGTTAGTATAATTTCCTCCCTAAATTCATGAATTTATTATGGAAATCTAACTAGGTTACCTAATAAAATATCAAAAATCATGAAATTTGGTAGGAATTTCTAGGGCTTTGATAATTATTGAATTATCCCTTTTTAGCCGTGAATTCCTAAATAAATTATGTAATTACGATACTTAGGATTCGGGTAATTGTAACGCCCCAAAACCAAGAGACACGACCGGCGCTCGACCGGGTAGCCCCAGTCAAGCGGACCTCGATTCCTTTTTCCCTCCCACGTATTACCCCGAAATTTCCGATGTACATTATTCAATTATAATCAAGATGCATTCTTACAATCTGAGCCTAAATCATAGATTTATGTCATTACCAACATGTGGTACAATACTTACAAAATATACATAACACACATTTTTACTTTACGTGGTCTACAAGTCATACTGCCCAAAATACATATGTACATAACCCACATTTCCTGTCTACGGAGCCTCTAAGAGTACGAAGGAGTTATCTAATACTTGCCGGTAACAAGGCTCCGGCTATACCTTACACAAATACCAAAATACAAATCCGGAAGAAGCGGTGGCATGAACCACACTGAGCCCCGAGAGGAGAGGGTCTCACCAAAATAGCTGATAGGACGTAGAGGAGGCACTACTGTCGGTGGGCTGGAGTACCTGCAATAGAACCACCTACAATCATCACAAGAATGTAGCGCCCCCGGCAAAGGGACGTCAGTACATTTGAATTGTACTGGTATGTATGAACAAACTTTACTCTAAGTAAACTCAGTAATGCACAGGCAAGAGACAGACATAGAGTCACACAATCACTGCACAAGACATATAAAGATACACAATGGAAGTTCCACAATTTTCACTTCATCACAATCACAATCGCAATTCCACCCTTGTCCCTTCTCAACATTTCACCCTTATTTCTTCTGTTGCAGCACGCAACCCGATCCCACCTGTCAATCACAATCATTTATTATGTTTCTGTTGCGGTGTGCAACCTGATCCCACCGGACAATCACAATCATTGGTTGTGTTTCTGTAGCGGCGTGCAACCCGATCCCACCGAACAATCACAATCACACCCTTATCACTTCTCACATATCACCCTTATCCCTCTTGTTGCGGCGTACAACCCGATCCTACCAAGCAATCATATCTCATATCAACGATGACAATTCACAGTTCAATCACAGAAAATTTCAGCAATAAGAATACAGCTTCTTTACAACCCACAATACGTATAAAAAGAAAATCGTGCCACAACAAACCTTACCAAACAGTGAATCATATACGATATTTCCACAACCTCTTTATTCAATTACATCACCCCACAAATCCTTTTCATTACTTGTTACACAGCCTTTAGCATATACATTCATACTCTTGGATTCATTATCCTACTAGCATCGTTTCACATAGCATAGTAGTGTGGTGATCAACTAAAGCCAGACAAGTAATACACTTCACGCTTCAACACAATTCGGACAACCAGTTGCACATATTCATACCAATACGCGTACCGTATGCTCGAACACCACAAAGCGATTTTACAAAGATTAAAGTTAGCCAATCACCGAACCGCCTAGCACCGTCAATCTAGTTCACAACGCGACATATTTACCTAAGAATTAGGAGTCTCGAATTCATTTGAGCATTTTATCAAACACTATGTGATCCCTTAGATTGACTAAACCCCTTTTAGTGAAAGATTACTCTACTTTCTTCCCTTTACTAGGTTTTATGGAAGATTATTCACATGCATGCAAGGTCCCAACTTTTCATCCTCAAGAACCAACCTATGTGTGTTTTATTCTTAGTTAAATTCCTAGAATTTGAGAAAAATAGGGTGAATACTTACCTCTTATGATAAAGAAGATGACTACTACTCGATAAACTCCTAAGCCTTGGTAGAGATGGAGGACCAATTTGGGGAAGATGAGGACTTCTCTCTCTAGAACCCACTCTCACTTCTCTCTATTTTGTTTAGAAACCAGTTAAAATGAAAGGGGGCAGGGGTTAAATGAAACTGGGGTCGGGTATAAAAATTTAGAAAATTAAAAGACCGTGTCGAATATGCGGTCTGGAATGCGATCGCATTCCTAACATGCGGTCCGCATATTGGACCGCAGAATGGCCCTCAGGTGGGCCAAAATTTGAAAACATTCTACCTGTGTATGCAACCACTATGCGGTGCGCATACACGTTATGTGATCGCATTGTGCGTCGCATAACACCCCTCCCCAAAACTCAAAGGCAATACTGCGACAGATATGCGGTCCGCAGAACTGAAATGCGGCTGCAGATTGGACCGCATAGTTGTCCTTCAGTTGGGCAGTGATCTACCCGTGTATGCGGTCCGCATACACGTTATGCGATCGCATAGTGCGTCGCATAACATCCAAATTTCTGGAAAAATTAAGTTCTTTCAAATCCCGGGGTACTTTTACACAATCAAGGTCCGTTTTTAAGAATTTCCACAGATATAACAACTCGGGGACTCGTCCGGGCATTATTTTAAGCCATAAATTTTTGCGAGTCCTTACATTCTCCCTCCCTTAAGATCATTCGTCCTCGAATGAGGATTTTAAAGGAATCGTTTGGTTTGAAAACACGATATGCAAACTTCCAGATTTACACTATTCCAACACTTTCGGAAAATTTTGCCAGAGTTTCCTTTGTATTTAGACCTATCCACCTGTCAGAGAACCCCCGAAACACATTTCCAAGCATCATTACACAGTTTCTTTTATTCCTACAACTGGTATACAATTCATTACCTCAACACTTGCACATATCCAATTACCTTGACAAATACATGTAGTTCATCCTCTTTACATCACAAATTGGCATAAGATTCAATTAGTGGCACATAATTTGCGCATAACTTTGGGCCATTTCAATGCGCCCCATACAGTTCAATCACCTCAATAGATCATAGACAATACGTTTAACCATTACCAATCTACACTACCATTAATCACTTAATTAGCACATTTGTTTCACGAAACTTTTATTTGCTTTAAAGGTGGCACACCACCCATTTAACAACATTGTATACAGTTTTAGCATGCATTGGATAGTTACAACAATAAGGCAATTAGGAGAAGAAAGAAAAATGGGGTGCCTTTGCACGAACCTGAGTACAACATCAAATTGCCTTGGAACCATAATTCGCACGATCACTACTACACTTGCTCAAACAGATAGGGGTATTTTTCTTTCATTTCTTCATCTGTTTCCCACGTGGCTTCCTCGACTTGTTGACTTCGCCACAACACTTTAACAGAAGCAATCTCTTTGTTTCTCAATCTACGGACTTGCCTATCAAGAATAACAATCGGTGCCTCTTCGTATGATAGCTCTTCATTAACCTCAATAGTCCCAACTGGAACGATGGCGGATGGATCTCCAACCACTTTCTTTAACATAGACACATGGAACACTGGGTGAACTAATGACATTTCAATGGGAAATTCTAACCTATAAGCCACCCGTCCTATCCTTTGAGCGATCCGATATGGCCCGACGTACCTA